>JAAGKR010005819.1:2556-47922 GCA_011419295.1 Clarias macrocephalus
TAAAAGGGAGGAGCCAGAAGGAAACACAAACATGAGGGGGAACTGAGATGTAAAGCAACCAATCACCTCACCGTCAACAAACCTGAGTGATCAGTGAGAGTGGGGAGGACAGCATCTAAACATACCAGTTCACCATAATACTCTACATCCATGAGTCCCCCAGATCTGCTCCTTCACCTAAGGCTAATCTATTTACAAAAATACTTGGCTAAATAAATAAGTTTTTAGCCTAGACTTAAACACTGAGACTGTGTCTGAGTCCCGAACATTAATAGGAAGACTATTCCATAACTTTGGGGCTTTGTAAGAAAAAGCTCCGCCCCCTGCTGTAGTTTTTATAATACGTGGTACTGACAGGCAGCCTGCATCCTTTGATGGAAGTAGGCGTGGCGGATCGTAAGACACTAACAGTTCACTTAGATACTGCATCGCGAGACCATTTAATGCTTTGTATGTCAATAGTAGCATTTTAAAATCGATGCAAAATTTCACAGGGAGCCAATGCAGTGTTAATAAGATTGGGATAATGTGCTTGTATCTTCTAGTGAGGACTCTCGCTGCTGCATTCTGTTCATTAACTGAAGCTTGTTTATGCACCTAGTTGAACAACCAGCTAGCAAGGAGTTACAATAGTCCAACCTAATGGTGATAAAAGCATGAACTAGTTTTTCTCCATCGTTCAGTGACAATATATTCCTTATCTTGGCATTAGTTCTGAGGTGAAAGAATGGTATCCTGGTAATATTATCTACATGAGCTTCAAATGAAAGGCTGGAATCTATAATCATACCGAGGTTTTTCACTGTTGCATTTGATGGAACAGAAAGGCCATTTAAAGTTATAGTATGATCAAAAAGCTTGCTTCTAGCTGCTTGTGGTCCTAAGACTAGAACTTCTGTCTTATCAGGATTAAGCAGAAGGAAGTTAATTAACATTCAATCTCTTATGTCCTGCACACATTGCTCAACTTTAGTGAGCTGGTTTTTCTCATCTGGTTTTACTGAGACATATAACTGTGTGTCATCAGCATAACAATGAAAACTAATACCATGTTTACGAATTATGTTGCCCAGAGTAAGAATGTAAAGAGAAAAAAAGCAGTGGGCCTAAAACTGAACCCTGTGGAACACCAAAACATCTGTGCTCTCATAGGGCCTAAATCCTGACTGATACAGTTTGTTTATGCTATTTCTATGTAGATATGAACATAGCTGCTGCGCTACTACCTTTTCAGTATCTTAGAGATAAAGGTGAGGTTTGATATTGGCCTTTAACACAAAAACAAAGACTAATATACTAAAGCATGAGAAGAAGGCAATTTTAAAAATACCTTTAATAGAAGTCTAGTATTGTATTATTTAATGTATAACTGCCTGAATAGTCCTAATTGTTTTTATCACATTAACCACTGATTTAATTTGAACCCACAATGCCTTCCTATCTTTCACCAGTACAGACCAAAAGTTTGGACACCCCTTCTCATTCAAAGAGTTTTCTTCATTGTGTTCTTTCTCGTGTTCTTTAGCCCAAACGCGTCTCTTCTGCTTGTTGCCTGTCCTTAGCAGTGGTTTCCTAGCAGATCTTCTACCATGAAGGCCTGATTCACACAGTCTCCTCTTAACAGTTGTTCTAGAGACGTGTCTGCTGCTAGAACTCTGTGTGCCATTGACCTGCTCTCTGATCTGAGCTGCTGTTAACCTGCGATTTCTGAGGCTGGTGACTCGGATGAACTTATCCTCCGCAGCAGAGGCGACTCTCGGTCTTCCTTTCCTGGGCCGGTCCGCATGTCAGCCAGTTTCTTTGTAGCGCTTGATGGTTTTTGTGACTGCACTTGGGGACACTTTCAAAGTTTTCCCAATTTTTCGGACTGACTGACCTTCATTTCTTAAAGTAATGATGCCACTCGTTTTTTCTTCACTTAGCTGCTTTTTTCTTGCCATAATACCAATTCAACCTATTTGAATGAGAAGGTGTGTCCAAACTTTTGGTCTGTACTGTAGACTAGTACTTGATCCAGCGTGTCTACTATTTAATACTTTTATTTTAATGAAAGCATTAGACACTAGGGTCACGAAATTATAATCCTAATGTGTGCACTGTGTTGAGATTTAATATTTTAATTTCAAATAAAATTACCATCTTTTCCCTCATGTCAATATGTTAATTTGCTGCTACACTTTAATATAATTCAGTAATTAATTATAACTATCCCTTCAGATAATAGTAAACAATAAATAATAATAAATAATAATGCCAAACAATTCATCAAATTAAAATGAACTATCGTGGTGTATCGTTGATCTTGACCCTAGAGTCCCTAGAAAGATCTGCTGTGATGCAAAAAACAACCCCTGTATCACTACCAAAGCTCTAATAGACCGTTCAGCACATTCTGCATTGAGTTGGTCTCCAAGGACAACACTGAGGACAGACACTGGGACGGGCGTCGGGTCTTTGCGAGGGGTCACCTAGATAGAGATCCGAACTTACCATCCCAAAGGTCAAGCATGGTGGTGGTCACATCGTGCTATGGGATGCTTCTCTGGCAGTGACACAGGTAACCTTGTTAAGATCGTGGTATCATGAAAAACGAGGACTATGCCAAGATTCTTGATGAAAATCTGATGGCGTCAGCACATAAGCACAACCTGCCAGAGGATAATGACGCGAAGCATACGGCGTTGTCAAGCAATGGTTCAAGGGGCAACAATATTAATGTTCTGAAATGGCCAAGCCACAGCCCTGACCTGGACCCATTGTGAGGGCTAGGAAGCCTTCCACTGTCCAACAACTGGAGGCGTTTGCAAATGAAGAGTGGGGAAACATTCCACAGCAGAC
The DNA here is from genome assembly GCA_011419295.1 of Clarias macrocephalus. Lineage (NCBI taxonomy): Eukaryota > Metazoa > Chordata > Actinopteri > Siluriformes > Clariidae > Clarias > Clarias macrocephalus. The sequence goes on from JAAGKR010005819.1 coordinate 5,395, forward strand.
CTGTAGAAATCAGGTCGCAGGCCGTCTTTGAGAACAAAGACTTTTCTATTGATTATTGAAACATTGTAATGTAAAGGGTATGAATCATTCTGAACATGGTAATTTTGAATATTTGTCAATAAAAACCCAATGAAATGTCATATTTTGAAATAGCACGTTATTATTTCTTCAGTTGTTTGTCACATTTTAAATATCATTCAACTCATTCATCACACTTCAAAACACTATAAAAATACCAAGGGTATGAATAATTCTGAGCACAACTGTGTGTATATACAGTATATACACTCACCTAAAGGATTATTATATATATTAATATTCTATATATCTATATATTGTATATATTAATTTCTCATTAATGCAATTATCTAATCAACCAATCACATGGCAGTCGCTTCACTGCATTTAGGGGTGTGGTCCCGGTCAAGACAATCTCCTGAACTCCAAACTGAATGTCAGAATGGGACAGAAAGGTGATTTAAGCAATTTTGAGCGTGACATGGTTGTTGGTGCCAGACGGGCTGGTCTGAGTATTTCACAATCTGCTCAGTTACTGGGATTTTCACGCACAACCATTTCTAGGGTTTACAAAGACTGGAGTGAAAAGGGAAAAACATCCAGTATGTGGCCGTCCTGTGGGCGGAAACGCCTTGTTGATGCTAGAGGTCAGAGGAGGATGGGCGACTGATTCAAGCTGATAGAAGAGCAACTTTGACTGAAATAACCACTCGTTACAACCGAGGTCTGCAGCAAAGCATTTGTGAAGCCACAACATGCACAACCTTGAGGCGGATGGGCTACAACAGCAGAAGACCCCACCGGGTACCACTCATCTCCACTACAAAGAGGAAAAAGAGGCTACAATTTGCACGAGCTCACCAAAATTGGACAGTTGAAGACTGGAAAAATGCCTTGTTACCACTGTGCATGGTGCTGGTGGTGGTGTAATGATGTGGTGGAGCTTCGTGCCCTGGATGTGCATCCCACAAATCTACATCAACCGCAAGATGCTATAATATCAATATGGGCCAACGTTTCTAAAGAATGCTTTCAGCACCTTGTTGAATCAATGCCACATAGAATTAAGGCAGTTCTGAAGGCGAAAGGGGGTCAAACACCGTATTAGTATGGAGGTCCTAATAATCCTTTAGGTGAGTGTATATAGTTCCTTGCAGAAAATATTGATACCCCTAGAACTTTCCCACATTTTATCATGTTACAATCACGAACGTAAATGTATTTTATTGGGATTTTATGTTAGTGGGACATAATTGGAAGGAAAACGATAAATGGATTATCGTCCAGTGCAGTCTCAGGTTGTCATAGGTGATAACATCTTAATTGTAATGACATCTTGATTGGACAGACCAGGAGCCGTTAAGGATTTCATTTTGGGACAATCTGACATACTTGGAACAGTTCAGGAATTTAAACGCGGCACCGACCGCAGAGATTGTGCCTTGTGATGTTTTGCGGACGTATCTGCCTGGTTGGTATCTGCGCTCCACAACACTTCCAGTCTTCTGGAATTTGGTGATGAATTTTGCAGAACTATTGTCAGTAATGTGCCATATTTCCTGTTACAAGCTCGTGAAGGCCAGATTAAGAATGATCGCCATATGTTTTTCTTTTGTCAAAGTCACTTTGAAAACAATACATAAAATTTAAGCTAAGTATAAAAAGTTTTGGAAGGCATTTTGTTTAAATGGGTTAATTTCCCCTGTGTACGGAGACATTTGGGACAGGACGAGTCCAATCAGAAAGACAGAGAGAGCAGGAGCAGATGGTTGCTCGCACCTCTCTCTGTATCTCTGCCAGAGCCATGGTTTAATTGTAATAAATGGGATTGGCCGGTGAAGACGGGTTGCCTCTTTGTCTCTCTCTCTCTCTCTCTCTCTCTCTCTCTCTGCTTCATGACGGGACATTTCCAGCCTGCGGCAGAATCTTTATCTTCACTCAAACTAATGTGATTTTTAGAGAGAAGGAAGAGAACTGTACATCTTTAAAAATGCTGATTAAATCATTATTTCATCAATCAGGATGTTGCATCTTCGGCAGTATCCGTCCTCAGCGTCCTCACAGATATGCCTTAGATACCGCTGAAAGGTTCCCTTTGTGTATGTGTGTGTTGGTGTGTCGGTGTGTTTCAGATCAGTAGGAATGTAATCAAATATTAGTAAATTTGGATTTTAGATTTAATCTCTGCATTGTTTCCGACTGTTCTCATGTCGAGGACAAGACATTCGTCCTGATAAATTGTGTACATACAGTGTTGTGCAAAAGTCTCGCAAATAACTGCTGTAGAGCTCGGATGTCTTCCTTGTTTTTCTACATAAAAAATACTGGTGGAGCAGTGGTGTAGTGGGTCCGAGTTCGAGTCCCTCCTCGGGGTCTGTGTGCATGGAGTTTGCTTGTTCTCCCCGTGTTCGGTGGGTTTCCCCCGGGTACTCCGGTTTCCTCCAACATGCATCAGACATGCAGATTAGGCTAACTGGCGTTCCCAAATTGCCTAAATATGTGCATAAATATGTGTGCGAATGGAAAAAAATGGAAAAACTTAAATATAATGGTCACCACTGGGCTGCATGGTCCCTAGTTGGACCACAGAGTTTCCCAGATGGATGGATATATATATAGAGCATACAAATCACAAGTTTAAAAAAAAAGAACTAATAAGTGGAATGAAGTTTATTGCAGTGCGGCATTGATGTGCAATTTGAGGCGTGGCAAAGTGGTAACAGTTATATTCATTGTGCAAAGAACAGCATGAAAGTGACAATGTGTAATAGTGAGAGTGTTCCACCCTCCCATGCCCCTGGAGAGAGGAACTGAAAAGCCGAATGGCTTCGGGGACAAAGGATTTCCTGAGCCATTCAGGTACAGGTACAGGTATAGGAAGCACTCAGCAGGTACAGATGTGGCGTCCTTACTGTTTAGGAAGATGAAATGGATTCTGTCAGTGTTAAACATTGTTTAATCGTCATAATTATCCAGAAAAACTTTTTTGTTGCTTCTGACTGTGTGCGTATTATCAGGTATAAGTATATAATACAGCTCCAAATTATAGCTCATTATTAACCCCCAGAACCTGTCCTGATCTTTCCATTGATCTACCGTGGTACTTGGTTCTCGGTACACTTTTAGAAAGCAGGGCTCTTTAAGGAAGGCTTTTTCAGCAGGAGTACAGTAGATTTAGAGAAGCTTAAATTAGCCGTGTGCTGCACACGGCCCCGTACGCTCTCCTCGGTCCTCTGATGCCAACTCCTCCAACGCTAACACCCACACACACAAAAGCTGTTTCCTCCTCCATATTGAAGATAAGCACACATTTAGGTCGAACTCTAGAGCTGATAGTTTAACATGAAGTGCAGCAAAGCAATGAAACGTTTCGACAGTGTCTGAATGCAAAATGCGCATGTAAAAAAAATGGAGAATTAGCACCGCTCTGAACGTAAATAAAGAGGAAACTGTCTTTTTGATACATTTGATATCTTTGTGGAAATTTTGCAAAAAGCCACTGAAGATATAAAAGGAGGCCGGATACGTCATTATGATGACGGTGTCACTGTAGCTTGTTTTTGGCATCACAGTGTCAAAGTATAAAGTGTTTTTATTATGTATTTTAAATTCTGGCATCAACTTATTCGACTGTTTAATTGCAAAAAAAAAAATAAAATAAAATTGCAAAATGAAATGGTTTCTCCCTCATTGCAAGTGTAACTTAAAGACATAAATATACAGTAACAGTGGTGAAATATTAACACCATTAATTCTAATACAATGCTATAATGCTAATAACGATTCACTGTTTCAAAAGAGTCAAATTGTTTTTCTGTATCAAGAAAAGAAAACATTTACAGTAAATGACCAGAATTGTGTTAGGAACTGTTTAATACATTATTAAACCCTGGAAGGATAGTGCTGGACCTCAACTTCACAAAATAAATCTGATCAGAAAAACGTCCTGAATGAATGTGGCGATCACTCGACGCTTGGTGAAGTTGCACGGTAAAAAATGTCCAATAGGGTCCTGAGCTATGTTTCATAGTGAAAGTAAGAGCATTTGCATACACATAGTGTTATGCAAAAATTTTGCCACCCCTGGATAAATAACAGATTTTGGTGATTTTTTTTAATTGAAAAGATGGAAAAAAAATAAATTTTTAAATGGAAAAAATGCACAAAACATTGGTGCATGGTTACTTTTTATGTCAAATTGAGCAAAGAAAAAAATAATAAAAACATTATTGTGGCACTGTGCAAAGGTTTGTGCACCCTACATAATCAGTACTTAGTAACACCTCCTCTGACAGATATCACAGCTTGCAAACACTTTTTATAGCAGCTAAAAGTCTTTCAGTTCTTGTACTTGGGATTTTCTCCCATTCTTCCTTACAAAAGGCTTCTGTAATATTCTTTGGTGGTCTTGCCTCCACAAATGTTCAATGATATTTAAATCAACCTTCAGCTTGCGTCTCTTGGGGTTTTCCACAGTGGATTTGGAGATATGTTTAGGATCATTGTCCTGTTGTAGAAGCTCCTCTTTTCAGCTTTTTTACAGATGATGTGATGTTCGCCTCCAGAATTTGCTGGTATTTAGTGGAACCCATTCTTCTCTCCACCTGTGCAGTGTTTCCTGTGCCACTGGCTGCAACACAACCCCAAAGCATGATAGATCCGCCCCCATGATTAATAGTTGTCCAGGTGGTCTTATCATGAAATGCTGCTCCTTTATTTCTCCAAACATGCCTTTGCTGATTGTGGCCAAAGAGTCTATTTTAACTTCATCAGTCCACAGCACTTGTTTCCAAAACACATCAGGCTCCTGTAGATGTTCTGTTACATACTCCTGGCGTTGGATTTTATGATGGAGACACAGGTGAGGTTTTCTTCTGCTGCCTCTTCCATGAAGGTCTTGTGGAACGGTGCACCACCACTCCTGAGTCTGCTGAATCTTCCTGCAGGTTTCTTGCAGTCAAATGTGGGTTTTGATTTGTTTTTCTGACCAGCGTACGAGCAGTTCTCTCCCAGAGTTTTCTTGGTCTTCCAGATCTCATCTTGACCTCCACAGTTCCCCTGAACTGCATCTCTTAATTACATTTCTCGCTGTGGAAACTGCAAGCTGACGACGCTTTTCTATCTTCTTGTAGCTTCTCCTGTGTTGTGGGCATCAATAACTTTCATTTTCAGAGTCTCACACAGCTGCTTAGAGGAACACATGGTTGTTGAGTGTCCAACAAGTGTGTGAACAAGGTTTGGAGAGTCAAAGTATTTGTAAAGCTTTGAACTTGGCATTTTCTAATGACTGCTGTTGCCATGCATCAGATCTAACGAGCTGATTAAGGTCTGAAACCTTGTAAAAGGAATCTGAGCTCTTAGGGTGCCCAAACTTTTGCACAGTGCCGTAAGAATGTTTTTATTTCTTTATTGTTGTTCAATTTATGGCATGGAAAGTAACTATGCATCAGTGTTTGCTGAAGATATTGTGCATTTTTCCATTTCCAAGAGAGACTGTGTTAACATATGTTCAATTAAAAAATCATTTTATAAATCGGTATTTATCAAGAGGTGCCTAAACTTTTGCATAAGACTGTACAATGTGACGTTTTGGCCAGGCAGTGTGTAAGTCATTATATACTTTGTGTGTTGTAGAAATGTGCTCTTTAAATATCATGATATATTTATTTTCTCTTAAAGGCCACAGATTCAGTTCTGAAACATACATTAGCACGGATGCCTTCAGTAGGTCAACATTTCTTTTTATATACAGTAACAGACATGATACGGCCTTTCAGACGGCTTTCAGACGAGTGAAACAGAGCTCTGTGTTTCTTGCTTGTCTGACATCTGCACCGTGTTAACATTCAGAGCAGACTGAAGTGTGAAAGACTTTAGCGCAAAGCTGGAGACTGGTTGATGTAATCATATCCTATTTTTCATGATGCTGATGTGAAGAGGTTTGAGCTGTTCATCTCTTTTTGGAGGAACGCTTAGAGTATGTGCTGCGTGCGCTGAGCTCGAGCGGCCTGAACATGTCAGCTTTCTTATTAATCCTACATGTAGACCCATGTACAGTAAAAGGCTAAGTTCTAGGTAGAAAAAAGAACATAATGAGAAATAATTAGCAGTTTATTCCACACACACACACACACACACACACACACACACACACACACACACACACACACACACACACACACACACACGGCCAAAACATGGTATCAGTGCTAAAAAGTGTCTTACCTAAGTAAAAAAAAGTGAATTTTTAGAATGGATCATAAAACATAATTTTTCAGAATACTTCTTAAAATCCTTGCTTCTTATCTCAGATAAAAAGAAACACACTTGCTAAATACGATTTCATGCCCTTTTATGTTTTAGTGTCTGGACTTAAAAATTTTTTTTTTAATTAAAATCTTTAAACAGTCTTAACTGTCATTCAGATGAATATTGACCAATTTAGATTTCACAGGAAAAGACATAAACCTGAAAAAGTGTAATATTCTAAAATGTTAAATTGTTAAGATATTGCAACATGAATTTGACATGGTTACGGACACTACAGATTTTTTGCCTTTTAATCTTTTACCAAAAACCATCTGTCATACAAAGCACTGGGGTCACTCTGGTGTATCTGTTAACAATAATTATTTGGCAGATTACAAAAAGAAATTTTAACTAAATAAACTATAGTTTTGTATGTTTTATGGCTACATAACATGGAGCATTTAAACAAAACAACTGTTGTTAGTAATTTGGGGGGAATTCCTTAATTTTGCACAGAATGCTTTAACTTGGACAAAGATTTTTACAGGTCATGGCCTTCTAGAAGCTTAAAACAATTTTAGTATGAATACTAACGATGAAATATTAATATTTAGAATTTGAAGTGATTATTGTTTGAAGTGAGACAGTATAACACTAAAATTTTTTGGGGGGGTCAAATATAAAATCATCGCTCCAAAACGTCTGAAGTTAACAACTTGAAATTTTTATTGGTCACTTTCATGTTGCATAAACTTCAGTTTAAACACGTGTGTTAACACAACCGCTGTAGACCGCACACACCCAGTTTCAGTCCCTGTTTTAGCCTTTCTGGACAAAAGGACACGACGTGTCAGTGTGTGCTGCAGGCTCCCAGCTCAGCCAGAATGGTGTCACATGCAGTGGGTCACTCTCAGAGGGGTTCGATTGATGAGCTCGGGCCTATAAAACGAATCAGATTTGTTTGAGCTACAGCCATGTGGACTTTTTACCGAAGATTCTTTACAGGAACTCAATGTACACAATCAGACCTAAAATTTGAAACAGCCTGACTCTAGATGCCCTTTATACCACAAAGGTGACATCCGCATGAACGGCGCGGCCCAGTGTTTCCCAGCAGAACCTTGCCCCGGGCGTCGCGCTGCCTGTTTCCTCCCCGTCCTGGTGCGTCTCTTCCTCAGGCGGTGGCTTTTATGTTATAGTTGATCAGTGTATATGGCTGATGTATATGGCTAAAAAACCTCGTTATTTTCCAGCCAGGTTTAAATCATACGAGTCCTGTTTCATCTTTTCGCTTCTCAGTTTCATCATTCATACCCCGACTTACTGAGATCCCAGATTACAAGCGATCGTGTTGCGCGTTCTGTCTGATTTATTTTCGTTCTAGTTGTGTTCTACAAATGGTTGACAAAGAGTAATTAGGTCACAGACAAAGAAGGAGGAAAAGGTAAAGCAGTGTGTAGCGTTATTAGTTAACACCTGACAGCACATCACCGGAAAGAAATCAAATAATTCAATAATGCAAAAACAAGTGTACTGAGTGTGGAGGAATGTATGTGTATTTATTTGTATGTTCAACTGTCTTGAATGCTTTTCAGTTTTGAATAATCTCCCTCGCTGTAGAATGCTGACCTCCAAATAGTTTGGACATGGCTTTATAACCCTCTCCAGATTGATGTGCAGCATCACAGTTGCTTCCCAAAGAACATTGCTTACGTCGCAAGAACGTTACGACGCAAACTTCCAGGACGCCTGCTTCTATAGAGGCTGTACACCTGCTGATGAGAAATGAATTAAGGGCTGATGATTAGCACAACAGTGATAAATAGTATTTCATATACAACTGTTGTGTTACGTTATTTATATAAATATGACAATGTATTTATATTGTATTAATCTTGGACTACACAGTTGAATAATCGCTGCTGTGTGTCGTAGAGGCTATTAGAGGACATACGATACCAGTCCAATTTCAATATTCATTTTTAATAAATGGCAGAACGCACTCTTATTTGGCTTCTTCAGCATTCTAAAGGATCTACTTGTGAACTATTGATTGGCTCGTCGGCGGTACAGTACAGTAGCCGGACGGTTAGCATGGCCGCCTCGCACCTCCAGGGTTAGAATCTCACCGTTCGTCTGTGTGTGAGGACTTCACATGTTCTCCCTGAGCTTTGTGGGTTTCCTTCCATGCATTATAGCCTGACTGAAGGTGTATCGATGTGAGCTCTTGTGCCTTGTTCCCTTCGTTCCTCGATCAGTAAACGAATGGCTGATGTTTTAGGTCTATGATTGTGAGAGAATCTGCTTTCTCGTTATACAGTACTGGATTCAGAATGGAAGAGGAGAATGTGGGTAAAGAATTCTCTCCATTTATCAGTTTATTTCCAGTTCAGCAGGACTGTCAAGAAGGACACTTTGACAGAGGATTTTTGGGGAAAGATTGACAGGAACCTGTGATATGCTGGGCTGCACTAGAGCGAGAGCTACTGCAGAGTGTAAGTATACACTTCAGGGAGATGGAAAGTGTGTCAGCTTCCCACTAGGCGTATAATGGGACAAAGGGACACCACGACCTTCACTGTTTCTAGTAAGTGGGTGTTATAAACTCAGGTGTGAAACTGGAATGCATGATATCACCCGACTCAGTGCCTCCTGTCCTGATCTCCTCACAGCACCAGACCCCATGTGACATGTTTACATACCACACTCCTGGAGTTCGCTCATACTGTATGTTCACAACGTCCCTTTTGTGTATCACAGCGAATCCTTTGAGAACGGTTCTCCTTCTTTATCCTAATTATTGTATAAGATGCGCCATATTGTTAAGCTTAAGACGCCTTAACAACAACGTCTTGTTTACTACAGTATCTCCTAGAATTGCACATCCTTATAAATGGGTCATAGTGGCTCCTATATATTGTCGAGCATTTCAGAACGGACGTGTACTGCCTGGTAAACGAGAAGGCCGGCTGCTTGGGTAGATTGATGCGGGACCCATCCCAGACATCCTTCGCAGAACCTTGGCACATCTGACACATTTAGAAATGTGACACAATCCTTTCTTCGCTGCCTTTCAAATGTGTTATTTGTTTAATTTCTTGTTCTATTCTCTATAAAGGAGCGCGCGTGGCTGTGGTGTAAAGGGTATTGTGCAGTGAAGCCTTGACAAAGTAAAAGTATGGACTCCGGGAAAATGCTCCTTGTTGTACTGCTTAACGATCATGATTTCTTTTTTTATGTTCATCAAATTACATAATATTATATCAGTTCTGTTCAGTATATTCAAAGTGTTTTTTAAAGACTTTGCTTTGAGGGTTTTGTATTGTTCAGCAGAGCTACTGTATAATTCTGACTGCCCGCTTCACAAAGGAACTTCCAGAATATATGACAGGAAAATTATAGCTTCTACTATCCGATTTAGGATTCAAACGAAAGTTCTGCATTGCGAAGATGAAATGTTCCTAATATAGCTGCCTGATTTTTTTCCTCCCACAGATGAACCAAATTACGAAGCATCTGGATCGTTGGCCTCACCTCCGGACCAAGCAACCCTGTCCACTTCTTCTCTTCAGCCCTCTGGTTTGCTTATGATCGATGAGAATCCCGCCTCTGCTATTCGTTCTGACTCAACAAGTCGACAAAGGGGCATGAGCGAGACGTCGCTATCGAGCACAGCTGAGAAACCGCAGATGGCTCTTCATTTAGGCTCCACTGTGGAGAGTCCTGCTCGTTCATCTGCAGAAGGTCCTATTAGGAGAGCGGAGCCATCTTTTATGATCCCGTCCACGGCTGTGGTGCACATTAGAAACCAGTCTTCTACTTCAGGTTTGGATTTCAGCACACATACAACAACCAGTCTTGTCCGATCTCAACCACAGTCTCATACTGCTCCTCCTGTTGCCACTGATATCATGACATCGTACTCACTACCACCATCGTCAGCATCAACAGTGACACCAGCACTCATTTCTTTATTATTACCATCATTATCCTCTTCAGATTCAACATCATTATGGTCACCATTGAAAAAAACAAAACCAGCACGTAACCACTCTCACCTATCTAGTTCTGTTCCAGTGTCAACTACTCCAACCACACTGGACTCAGATAAACATCGTTCACTTAAGAATACCTCAAATGATACATATATACAGTTTAACAAGCCTTTTGTCCAAAACCCTTTCATAACCGCTCATCTGATGGTTTCTCCAACAATACACAAGAACCCAATCTCTCCAGAGTACAAATCGTTTCTAAAGCAACCAAGTAGGCAAAATGTAACCAGTTACCTAAACTGGGACGATCCATACACCAACCACAACAGTGTATCTCTGGGATTATATAGACAATATCTGACCACACAGGTTACATCTCTAAACTCTCTTTTGGCGACAGACATGACAACCGTGAAGTCTCAACTTTTTGCACCTGTCTCTTTTTCTGGACTTCATTTGTCTGGTTCAACTGAAAAGCCTAAACTTTCGAACTTCCTCCAAAAATCTGTTTCATTCTCAGAACATACAAAGCCTAAAAAAGTGTCCTCAATGCCAACTTCTTCTGCATTCATGAAGTACATGCCGAGTACAAGTCTTCATGAAATTGGCACCGACAGAACTCTAAAAACCCATGGTACCAAAGAGATGGCGAAGTTTTTTTGGAATGTGGCACCAACCAACATCCCATCGATACCACTCATGGTTCACAGAACTGACACCATTCCTTCAGAGACTACAGCAAGAGCAGTGGCCTTGTCTAAACCTTTAATATCTGCCATCTTCTCCAGCTCCATAGTAAAACAGGTGACTGATAGTGTGTCAAGGTCCACGACATCAATCTTGTTGGACAGGAAGTCTTTCAACTCTCGAAATGGTATCATTCCAAATTTTGTAACTACACTGGGTCCTGAAAAAAGTATCCAAGAAATATTCACTCCACTTCATTCGTCAAGCTCTGAAAACGCTTTCAGTAAAACCTTCACTTATAAAGAAAAATGGTTTTCAACCATTGCTTCAACTTCTTTGCCATCTCCTTTGGAGACAAAGTCTTTCCTTAAGCAGTCAACTTTTAGCAAGGGGTCCACTGATGAATCTTTTTCTCTTACACCTTCAGTCCACCTTTATAATATATCACAAACTAACAAGGCTGAAATCGAGAAGTCAGATTATTTCAGAAGAATGCCAACATCACCTGAAATATTCACCAAAAACCCATTTTTCTCAACTCAAACAAGTGTATCAAAAGACACATTTGTTGATGAAAACACATCTACTGTATCTCCAAAACAAATATCTGCACTTGGTACCGGTGCCCAGGTCCTGAACCTTACACCCATAGGAGCAAACTTTAACACTGCTTGGAAAGAGAGTTCACTGGATAGTAGTTTCTATACCACTTTGACATTAAAGAAGCAAGAAGTAAGTACATTAAGTCCAGCAGTGATCGGAGGTTTTAGTCACAGAAAACACCCACTGCAGCAGGTACATGTTATTCAACCTGGAGAATCATTTTTATCAATAAGCAACACAAATAAATCAGTCACTCTAAACACAGGAGGTGTTCAAGAGTTACCTGCCAGGGGTCCAGCATCGGGCATAGATAGTTTGTCAAAGAGAACACCTTCTGTGTCTTCACCCACCATGAGCATATTAGCAGATCACACACCAGGAACACAAACTGATTTACCTCCAGACACAATGGAATTGTTACCAGCCTCATTACCAACAGAATTATCATCAGCATCCTCACCTTCATCATTATCACCAGCATCATGGCCATCAGCATCATCACCTTTAGCATTATCACGTTCATCATTACCAGCAACGTCACTATTTGAAACAACCCCATCACCTTCAGAATTAGCACCAACATCATTACCATCAGAACTGTCACAAGTATCATCATCAAGAGAATTATCATCAGTAAAATCACCATCTAAATTATCACCAGCACTATCACCATTATCATCACCTTCATCATCATCAGTGGCATCACTATTAGATACAGCAACAGATCCACCACCATCAGAATTACCCTCAGTATCCCCACTGGTATCATCACTTAAAGATTTACCAACAGCATCATTACCACCAGAATTATTACCACTATCATCACCTTCTGGATTTTTACCAACATCATCACCATCACCATTAACAGCACCACCATTACCTCCAGAGTTATCATCTGCATCTTCAACATCAGAAATACTAGCAGCATTCTCACCATCATTGATAACGATAGCATCATCACCATCATCACCAGCGGCACTATTGTCACCTTCAGAATTATCACCTTCAGCATCCGCACTATCGCCATCAGTTCTATCATCACCACCAGAATTATTACGAGTATCATCACCATCTTTGTTAACACTGGCATCATCACTTTCAGATTTACCAACAGCATCATTAACACCAGAATTATTACCACTTTCATCAACTTCTGAAATTTTACCAACATCATCACCATTACCATCATCATTCTCAACATCACTAGCAACAGCATCATCAACATCAGAAGTATTACCATTATCGTCAGTGGCACTATCTTCACTTTTGGAATTATCACCTTTATCATTCTCACCATTATCATCGATGGCATTATCACCACTAGAATTAGTACCAGTATCATCACCATTATTATCATCATCCTCAGATGTATCACCAGCATTGTCAGAACTGTCACTAGTATCATTACCATCAGAATTGTCAACAGGAACATCATCATCATCATCACGTTTATCACCAATATTGCTTTCAGAAACATCAGAATTATTATCACTATCACCCACAACCACATCCTCTAATTACAACTCTGTGTTAACAAAACAATTAACACCCATCGTATCTAAATCACCATCAAGCACGGTAATTTCATCATCATCACGATCAGAATCTTTGTCACCAAAATTATCACCATCTGAATCACCAAAATCAGAATTATCATGGTCTGAATTGTCACTATCAGAATCAGAATTATCACCATCTGAAATATCACCGTTAGAATGATCATCAGCATTATCACCATCAACATCACCATCAGAATTATTATCTTCAGAAACATCACTATCAGAATTATCATCAGCTCTATTACCAACAGAAATGTCACCAGGTTCTTCACCAACATGGGCACCATCATCATCATTAATAAAATTATCACCGACACCATTACCACTGGAATTATCCCCAGGATCATCACCATCAGATTTAGCACCAGAATTGTTATCAACAGCATCATTATTATCAGAATTATCACCGACATTGTCAGGGTTTGAATCATCACCAGCTACTTTACCATCAGAAGAATCATTAATAGCATCTCCATCAGAATTACCAGGATCAGAATCCTCACCAGCATCACCACCATCAGAATTATCCCCATCACCATCACAATTATTCCCACCCTATTACGATTTTATATTAACAGACCAACTGATACCCTTAATGTCTGTATCACCCTCAAAAGAGATACTGACATCTTCAACTTCATTATCACCATCATCATCCTCAAAATCAACATCGCCAGTAATATCATCCTATTATGGCTTTTTATTAACAAAACAATTTACATCTATCTCACCATCAAAAATCTCTTCATCATCTTCACCGTTAACACTATTTACATCGTCATTAATGGCATCTACATCGAGTGAACCATTGTTTTCGTTACCTTCAAAGCCTTCACAGACATTCTCTCAGATCTCTGCACTAATCCCATCACACCTTTCACAGGAAGTGAGTGAACCTCATCTTGTTGTTACAGAGAAGTCTACGCTGGACCAGGTGATGTCTGCGCTTCCATCCTCTGTCCTTACATCTCAAGACACCAGGCTTCATGCAAAAGGAAATGACTCTGGTTTCCCTTCATCTCAAATGATAAGTCCTACATTAATCAACAAAAACGGAAACGCCTCAGTCCACTTAGAACTACTTACCCAGGAATTACCAGTTGGCGATTTCCCTCAACTCACCACCATCACCACCACCACTACTGCCTCAACGACAACCACAACCACACGACAGACCAGCACAAGTCAGTTGACTAGCACCGCAGGGAGTACCACTTCTGCAACAACCACAACTACGGTCAAGTCTCCCAGAACTATAGCACCTACTGTGTCCCCTAAATGGCCCGTCACCACCCCACGTGTCAGGACAAGTCCACCGAGGACCACAACCACTACCCAAAGTTCTCCACTCAGCTGTAACATAACCGACAGGATGTGGGTAAAAACAGGTGAAAAGCCTTATGCTCCTTTATAATATTTGGATCTTGCTTGGATTTGGATTGTGGCAGATCCAGTAAAACTTACATACAAGTTCCATTACTTCAATTTACCTTTATGTCTTTGACCTCTTCTGCCAGTGCTAACCGTCCACATCCGGCGGAACCGGCTGGACAACATTTTAAAACAGAACCTCCTGAAGGGCCTGACGCTGGCACTCTCGAAGGCTCTGAATGACAGCAGTGTCCGTGCACAGGTCAGTTTGGTCTTGCTCTGTTTGGAGATAGGTATATATCCTCCTGAGACCCCGACACCACTGTTGTGTACTGTACATCGCAATTTCTACTGACTGTTGATATTTAACATCAGTATCATGTATTCAAGTGTTTCAGGTGGCCATTTTGTGTCACTGATGTTTTGGATGTACGCCCAGGGTTGTCATCTTGTTTAAAGATCCATCTAGTGCCACGTCTTTAACCTGATCAAGGTCCTCATCCTTATTGTATCTGGCTTTTCGTATTTGACTCCACAAAGATTTCACAAAGGCAGCCAGGCAGCCATGTGTTGGACTTTATGCTTAGCTGAAATCCCAAAGGCGTTTCGACCACCAACTACTAAACGTCAGTCTACAGGTTTTTAAATTCTGATCCTCCATTTGATTCCTTACTATCCTGCTCAATGAGAGTCCAATACGCTCATGCTTCCTATTCCTGTAAAGGAATTTTTATCAAACACTTTTTATGTATTTTGTGTCTGTTACTGCTCAGTGTGGATTCTTTTCCTTAACAAGGAAAAATTTATACCTTCAGATAAACAAGCAATGGCAAAACTACAGTTCTTAAAGACTGAGAACAATAAAACGTTTGTTTTTTTGTTGTTGCACATTTTCATAAAGGGCGCAGGTAATTCTAAACCCAGCTGCAACACTAGAACCAGAACCCCCTGACTGCAAATGAGCCATGTTGATGTTCGTGAAGGCCCTGAGAGGAAATGCAGTCCTCTAATCCTCTAATAATCTTTTGAATCAAGGGAAGCGTGGGCTAGGCTCGACTCTGAAACACAATCCCTCAATATCACCTTCACGAGGTGTTGATTGCTGACTCAGGCAACAGGCCAGTTCACATCCTGAGCAACAAAACTCAATTGTAGAAGAAATCCTGCAGTATCGAAGCTCCCCGCCCCCCAGCCTTCACACTTACTCCCAGTGTTGATGTGTGCTGAGCTGTGAGCAGTCATCGTGTCATTCCCTGAGCTGACCCAACCCTGTTCTTACTCTGCAACTCAAATGAAATTTCTTTTAGAACGGTAAAAGTGTCAGAGTTTCACTCTCATCCACTGTGCACAGTATGAGCAGATGCGTACTTCAGTGTTGAGCTGGGCCAAATTAAAATGCATTTCCATTGAGCAATGTTCTGACCTGATCGAGATCTTTTATGTATCTGGCTTTTTGTATTTGACTCCACAAAGATTTCACATCCCCTTTCCCACTGGACTTGTTCTACGTCACATTACAACTACCAGACTCTACTGAAAACCCTTGTGCTGCCTGTACGACAGTTTTAGGATGTTTCAAAACTGGGGTCAGACATGATACAGCGCCCCTGGAGCAGGTAGGGTTAAGGGCCTTGCTCAAGGGCCCAACAATGGTAACCTGGGAATCAAACCGCCGATCTTCCGATCAGTAACTCAGTGCCTTAGCCCTCTGAGCCACCACTGCACTATAACTTTTTGAGAAAGAAGAACCAATGGGGGTTTGGTTTCTTTCTTTTTATTATTATTATTATTATTATTATTATTCATTTTTATGGTTAATTAATATGGTTATGCCATAAACATGCCTGTTAGATTAGGTTATTATACTGTGAAAGAAATGTCCTAGCTCACAACTTTGTAACCTTCTTTAAGTTCTTTCCACATTTATTATTTCCTGTCTGCAAACAACACTCCATCTTATAAGGGCTTCAGTATGTTCATCTTTGTCCAACATATCAATTTCATGCCTCATTTCCTCCTTACAAGGCTGATGCCTCACTTGTACCACATCTTGTGTCTTGACTGATACTCTGACGCTTCCCTCTTACAGATTGAAAGCCTGTCTACGGTGCCCAATGTGACCGTGGGTTATTACGTAACCCGTGGCGATATGGTCTATACCACGTCCGTCGTGGTGGAGGCTCTGATCTCCTACGGGCTGGACAGGCTGATGGCAGATATCCGACAGTTTGTGCCCATGGTGCAGGCGATGCCAATCCCAGCAACCCCCTGGAGGTCCACTCCTGCTATTTCACTCATGCTGAAAACAGGTCAGAGACGTAGACTGGCTCCATGAGCTCGTGCCAATTATGAGCTTGCTTTACCTCCAATAACAGAGACATTCATCCAAGAACCAGAGGATCTAATAATCTAATAATGTTATATACAGCACGGGAGATTTTAGTCTGAATTAGGCATGTCCTGATTCATTTTCATGTCACCTGTCTCATTATTCAGACATACTAAAATGTTCCTCCTGTCTTAGCGGTCGGTGCCTGTCAGCTGCGAGGGCATGTTGGCTGGCATCGTGTTTGGGATTCCGTTCAGTTTTAATGTGCGTCATCACTCAGACCCGTCCTCGAGCTTTATAAGCAGGATTATAAGCTCTTACGATTTAAAGCAAGTAAACATATTTTAATTAGTGGTATTTACAAAAGGAAAAAGGTTCACACAATACTAAATAAAAGGTGTTCATGAAGCTGCACGAGGAGTTTATTACCGGCAACTAATTTTATTATTTCACCTTTCTAACACCTGAGTCACCTGACATGAGGTAATAAACTAATCAACGTTAGAATGTTAGTCATGAAGCTCTCATTTCAATTCATAACTCTTTCATCATGGTGTTATGGCAACTTGCACTGATGCACCATAACTAACATTATTTATCAATTATATAACAGTAAACTGCTGATAGTGGTGACGGTGGCTTAGTGGTTATCACCGTCGCCTTGTACCTCCAGGGTCCGGGTTTGATTCCTGCCTCGCATCTGTGTGTGTGTGTGTGTGTGTGGAGTTTGCATGTTCTGTGTGTGCGTGTGTGTGTGTGGAGTTTGCATATTCTCCCCGTGCTTGGTGGGTTTCCTCTGGGTACTCTGGTTTCCTCCCACAGTCCTGTGAAATGCAGGCTAACTGGTGTTGCCAAATTGGCCGTAGTGTGTGAATGTGAGTATGAATGTTGGATGTCCTACTGACCTACTATGGTTGTAAAAATGGAAATAAATACTGTTCCTAGTTGGAATTCGGGGATTCCTAGATGGATGGATAAACGTTAACGCTACTACAAGCAATTATTTAGTTTTTTTTTTATGTACAATCAAAATTGTTATTTAGGTTTATCATAAATTATGATACTAAAGTGATTCCCATTAGACCATATTGTCCATGATACTGTGTCTAATGTGATGTTCATGAATCATATGCTAGTGTTAGCTTGTCATGTTTATTCTACAGCGTAGCCAAAAAGTTTGGATTCTACAGGCATTTCCCTCATACTGTATGAGATTAAATATTCTTCTTTTTGTTTTAAAAAGACACGAGACGATGGAATGGAAACAATTTTTTCTTTGGGCTCATTTGAAGTCAGTAGTATATCAGAATATTCCCAGAAGAATCTCTTCACTAAAGGAGGAAATCACCTCTGCAGGGAGCATCATCAGTTCTGAGACATTAAGAAATGTTTGTGTCCTTGTATGCAGCGCATACACAAGTGCTGCAAAGTCACAGGCTGTAAATGTGAGCATGTACAGTAACAGCATTCTCGCTCGCGGATCCAAACTTTTGAGCCTCCCTGTATGCTGCAAAGTCTGTGGTAAGGGTGTGTATGTAACTCTGTGTGTGTGTGTGTGTGTGTGTGTGTGTGTGTGTGTGTAAATAAACAGTTTTGAGATTTGTAGGAGCGGGAGATGATCTGAGGTCCTGCAGCTTTGCTCAGTTGATGGAGAAGAGACTGGAGAATGCTTTTGCTGAGGCTGAAGCCAAAGTTCTGAACTCTTACAGCTCACTCAGTGTGGAGGTTTGACACACACACACACACACACACACACACACACACACACACACACACACACACACACACACACACATAAATAAATAAATAAATAAATAAATAATAATAATAACATGTTATTTTTGTGAGTGCAAAAATATGTATATGCATTTAATATAAATATAGAAAGTGCAAAGTTAGCATGGATAATAATTTTTTATTGCTTTGAGAATTGCACAGGAAACAAATTAATTTTGCTGGTTTTGATTTAACTTTCTTTTTTCTCATGAAAAATGCTTCTTTGATGGTTCTTCTAAAGGTTCTTTGTGTAGCTTTATAAAATTGTTCTAGTTTGGAGCTCTCTCAATTGTATGTATGTATACACACACACACACACACACACACACACACACACACACACACACACACACACACACACACACACACACACACAGTTACAACTGAGACATGCGACCAGTATATCCATCTCTCTCTCTTTACATATGTATATATTATATATAATTTATATTTTGTATATATAAGTTATATTTTGTATATATAAGTTATATTTTGTATATATAAGTTATATTTAGTATATATAGGTTATATTTTGTATATATAAGTTATATTTTGTATATATAGGTGTACTGTACGTACTGGTCTGCTTTACTCATGTCTCCTTTCCACTGCTCTTTATTTGTTTTCTCTCTCAGATCCTGAGTGTGTCTCAGTCGGCCGGTTCTCCTGCAGTGTCCCTGATATATGTGGTGCGTAACAGGACCGTGACCCTGAACGGCACCGTGACCAGTAACCTCCTGAGCCGCCTGACTGCAGAGCTGGTGGGCTACTTCCTGTTTTACCCTCCGCTCATCACGGCAGAGCGTAAGGCTTTTTTTTTGAACACTTACAGTTCTTGTGCATGTCATGTTCCAGAGAAAGAGCAAAGCTCAAACACTCCAGAAGATATTGGAAAATGTATACGGTATACGGTATACGGTACACCTTCACCCCTGAGTCTGTGGACTCCTTCTGTAGATGTTACAACATGCACTGAATGCACTGATGAATGCACTTTACTTCCTTATATTGTTGTTATACTGAAGAAATACCAAATTATTAGTTAAGAGTCGTCATACATGATATACACTGCAAAATACAAAGTCTTTCATGAACTGAAGAAAACTATCTACTTTTTCTTAACATAAGGTTACAATAAACAAGTGCAATTTTAACCACTGTTTTACTGGTATAAAACTTGTGTGTTTCGCTCAACTTTTTAATAGAGCACATTTTAAGTCATTTTATCTTATTGAACAATGTTTTGACCTGATTGAGCCATCTCTACCACTTGGTTGAGGTTATGATCAGATAAAATAATCGGAGTAATATCGGAGTAATAATCTTAGATCTGATTTATTATGATATTTGGAATAGAAATTTTGACTATATTCAAGAAGTTTTTACTTGCAAAGCTGAATTCATTTTAAGAACATGATCGAATTGACACATTTATTTACAAAAGTGCTCAGCTGAAGGAATACTCAGTGTTGGATCATTTTTAGAGGGCTCAAAGTGGTTCTCGTTTCTTCAGAAGGTCAAGAGGAAGGCATCTGACGTCTCATCTGATACAGAACACAATAACTGCTGTATGGTTGGAGGCAGATTGCGTGACTCCTGCGTGCTTTGGCTCAGCGATCAGGCCTAGATTTTGCACTCAGTCAGTGCGTGATGCAGCTTTCTGTGCTACATGATCGGCATGATTGCTGCTTATCTCCGCTTCACCTCGTACCCTTTTCGTTTTGGCTTTTGGACTGTAGATAAATCTGCAGTGGCATTAGAAAGAGAAAGGTCATGCAGTTATTGGAACGGACAGAGTCAGGACTTCTGGAACAGTTGAGGGGGTGGACGAGACCTGAGGAGAGGTTGTGAGCTGATTATGAAGACTTCTCTGAATACAAGAAGAAGGAATGTTTCAAAGATGTCTGTGTGTGTGTGTGTGTGTGTGTGAGAGAGAGAGAGTGTGTGTGCTCCTTATACTTTACATCTTTAATATGCTGACTTACACATTACTGTATATTGAATTCGGGATTCTGATTGGTTTCCTTGTATAAGATGATAATTATTTAACATTAATGGAAGGAGTCTCCAGTGTCAGCACTTTGTAACACTTAGAAGAAACACGCTTGTAGTAACGCACTGAAACATAGAGAGAGAGAGCGAAAAGATGGCCGCCATAATAAAGTGAGAGTAGGATCTCACTTTGTATTGTAATCTTTTATAATAAGCCTGCAGCTTTCTGCCATATTAAAGTGAGAGTAGGATCTCACTTTGTATTGTAATCTTTTATAATAAGCCTGCAGCTTTCTGCATATTCTGCAACTGAAAGGTAATGAGAGAAAAGCAGGGTGGTGGCCATGGGGCATGCCAAGGCGGAGAATGAAACAGTTGGCATGCTCTGGGAGCGAAGGCTGTTTCCTGCCCCTCGTGGCAAAAGGGAAAGCTCAGTCATCATTCTAATTAGGAGGGAAAATAATTAACAATGGGGGAGTACTATTACAGGAGTGTGTGTGTGTGTGTGTGTGTGTGTGTGTGTGTGTGTGTGTGTGTGTGTGTGTGTGTGTGTGAAAGAGAGAGAGAGAGGAAGAGAGAGAGATACTGTTCGTGTGTTGAGAGGCAAGATGTGTGTCTGTGAGCGAGTGAGAACGAGTGTGTGTGTGTGTGTGAGAGAGAGAGAGAAAGAGAGAAAGATCATATGTGTGAAATAGAAAGAGAGAGACATACTGTCTGTGGTGAGAGAAAAAACTGTGTGTGTGTGTGAGAGAGAGAGATAGAGAGAGACAGTGAGAAAGAGAGGCTGGTAAGGAGAGAAAGCATCTGTGTGTGTGTGTGTGTGTGTGTGTGTGTGTGTGTGTGTGTGTGTGTGTGTGAGAAAGAGATAGGGAGAGAGAGAGAATAGAGCGTTATAGCGCCCCTCAGGCAGATGGGCAGGAATAACACACACATCCCCTGCTTGCTCTCGTTTGTTCGGTTCTGCTCCAGGACTCTTCTCTTGTCTCAGAGCCATGATGATACAAAAACATTTATAGGTACACTTTTTAGTAATTGATTTTTTTTTGTCTTTTATTTTTAAATGTGTTGGATTGAACTCCTTTGCTACTTAGCGAAGCCTCCGGGGAATAAATCTGGTCCATTAGAGAGTGTCTCACACCTCCACCCTAATTGCTGGAAAAGCCCCATTTCCCTTCTCCAGATGATCTCAAGAGCCATATTAATTTAAGAGTCACAAAGTCTCTCAAGCCTCGAGCATTTCTCTCTCTTTTTTTTTTTTTTTTGCACTGGTATTTAAGATGCAAAAAGGTGCCATGCTTTTTTATTTCAGAAGAAATAGGCCAAAGCCTGGTTCTGATTTCATGCTCTCTGCTCCAACATGCCCTGAGAGGATGCAGCCGGCCGAAGCTGCCGATACGTAACCGAGTTGGAGTTTCATTAGGAAATGGCTGTGAGGCTTCACTCCACCAGGACAGCTGGGACGGTCTGCGCGGTGGAATGTTTAAAAAAAACCCTCTGAACTGAGGATCAAAGAACTTAATTTTAATACTTCGTCTCTCTCTCTCTCTCTCTCTCTCTCTCTCTCTCTCTGTCCTGCAGCTTTAGAGTATCACAACCTCAACACCTCAGTGGCTACCAAGGAATTCTGGGTTATCACAGGTAAGCTTGTTAACCAGGGAACCTTGAGGGAAGAGGTTTTGAATCTTGAGATTGTAGAAAATCATCACAAAACCCTCAGGAAGTTTGTGAGAGTTTCCAGATTTGCTTCACACAAATATGACAAGCACAATGGATGCAGCATCTGAGCTTTAGCGTTTAGCTTTGCTAGCTAGACAAGTAGATATTGTATTTTATTTTGAATTTGGCTTGTTGGAATTTGACAGATCAATTAAACAATCTTCTGACCAATTAGACATATACAGTGGAACCTTGGATTACGAGCATAATTCGTTCTGGAAGTGGGCTCGTATTTCAAAACACTCGTAAACCAAATAGAATTTTCCCATAAGATTATTTGTTCTACAGCCCCAAAAAATTAATACTTAAAAATAATTAATACAATATAAAATAAAACAAATTAACCTGCACTTTACCTTTAAATTAAAAAAATAATAAATCCTGACAGATAAGTGTTTCTGTTTATGCACGCAGGCACTGTGTGTGTGTGTGTGTATGTGTGTATGTGTGTGCACACACACGCCAAAAATTAGCAAGAAACATCACTAATGACACTCGAGTGAGCGCATAATAACGGAATCACTGCTGTAAATAAAAACAAACAAACAAATGAACCAGCACTTTACCTTTGAAAAGAATCGAGACAGAGCAGAGTTTCTGTGTGTAGAGCAGAGAGTGTGTCTGTATGTGTGTGTGAAGCTGGGGATGAGGGGGGGTGGGGTGGGGTGTAAAGGAAAGAGAGAGAGAGAGTGTGTGTGTGTGTCTCGGTGTGTTTGAGGCACTGTGTCAAATTACACGCATGCTCACACATAGGACTAACCACACGCTGAAACAGAGACGAGCACTAAGACCCAGCAGGGGAGACGATTACCCACAATTCCGCATCGCAAGAGAGAGAAAAACCATTGACTTAGTTGTGATCATGTGACGCTCAGTGTCAAAACAAGAAGCGCATGCGTGATACATGATATTCGGTACTCGTAAGACTTGCTCGTTTTTCAAGTCAAAATTTTTTACAAATCTTTGCTCGTCTTGCGGAACACTCGCAAACCGTGTTACTCGCATTTAGGGTTGGGTATCGTTTGGGTTTTTTTCCCGGTACTGGTGCCAAAACGGTGCCTGAACCGATACTTTGCAAAAGCCACAAAATGATGGCTCAAAAATACATTTTTATTGAACAAAAAATTTAATGCTTAAAATTGAACAATATATTAAAAGTTTAAGTTCTAGCTGGAAAGCCATAATTATAAACAGAATCCATGTTACATTAGTATTTTACAAATTGTTTGATCAATTTGTTAGCATGAATGCAAGATTTGCATTTTGCAGTTAACATTACATTAGCCTACTACTAACCTGCGGAAAGGCTGCTGTCATCATCATAATCGCTGGATTCGGTCGATATGACTGGGGCTGAGGTCGTCCACACCAATAGTGCCAGCTGTTGTCTGTAAGCTGTCAAACCCGGCGCTTGCCTCTGCTTTTAAGTTCATTCCGTGTGCCCTCAAATGTTTCCTTAGATTTGACGCGTTTCCCCCTTTACACGCAACTGCTGTAAAACATTTACTGCACGTCGCGGTGTCGGAATCCTTTCTTATGAAATATAGCCACACTTTGGACCGTTTAGTTTTAGGCATTTTAACGAAAGTTAATTTAGCAAGTTGAAATAGCGGTAGCCCACCTGCTGCCGTCAGAGCGAGTGTAACGCAAGATGCTTTCACGCGCATCTCGGATCGTCTCATTTCCCGATGATTTGTGTTTTTTTTATATATTTTTTATCTAATCTAATAAACGTTTAATCTACAAAAAATAAAATGTACAGTAGCATTACTGCAACAATGTTTTGAATTTGTATTATCAAAGCTTTCCAAAGTCCTCAAGATTTTTCTAATTAAGGAAATAATAAATTTTTTCAATCATTTCTGACACCCCATGAATGCAGTATTTACAGTATATTTTACTAGCGATCATGTGTGTTAATGAATCTAATGCTTATTACAACCGTGTCATCATAGCCCCAGAGAACAAATATGTTAATCGACAGTTCAGGTATTAAAGTGTCACCGAAATGAGGCACCGAAATTCGTGTTCTGTTTCGGTCAGGTGCATACCGGTTATATAGGTACCGGTGCCGTTTTGGCACTGGTTTTCGGTACCCAACCCTACTCCCATTCCAAGGTTCCACTGTAACCCTTTTGGGCCTCCAAGTGGTGCAGCGGTAACGAGCTCTCCCCATCATCTGGAGATGAATCCCAGGTCATGCTGTAGCTGTAGCCTCTCGTAGACGGAGGCCTGGAAAGAGCTGATTGGCCGAGCTCTGTTACAGGGGAAGAAGGGAAGGGAAGCCACAAGCAGCAAATAGCACCATCCTCCGAGTATGTTTTGCCGAACCCGATGCTGTGCGAGTGAACAGTTCGGAAAGATGCGGTTGGCTGGCGTCACGTGGCTCGGAGGAAACACGTGATAGTCTTCAGCCCTCCCTGACTGGTAGGTGTAGCCTTGACGGGGGGAGCGTCCTAATGATGGGTGGGATGACTGGCTACAACTAAATTAGGGAGAAAATAAAAAAACAACCCCCCTTTCCCACTGAAAAAAAGAACGAAAAATATATAATCCTTTTTCTTGATCGGACATCTGTTCACCTTGCACGCCAGCAGGATCTTGTAATTGACACTGATTTCTCTTGACGGTGATAAACTATATTAAATGATTGTAATGTTCTATTTTACGACACTGTGTGTTAGCGAGTGAATGCGTATAAATATTTATGTTCATGCGTCCCTCAGGAGAAGGGAAAGATCTTATCAGACAGATTGCCTTTCTTTGTCTTGCATGCTTGTTCCTTTCAGGATGGTCAATAATTCTTGAGCTAGGTCTGCTACAGTGTGATTAGATTAACCATCCAGCAGTAAGGAAATAACTAGACATTCCACATTTTGCTTTGTGCAGTGATACAAGATGTGGAGAACTCGTCTCTGGCGGGTCTGTACCAGAGCTTCGCCAGTCTGATGGAGGAACGCTTGGCAGAGCTCTTCATGGTAGCACATCAGCAGGGTGCCCGGTTTAAACGGGCCACCACGGTTGGCAGTTACACTGTTCAGGTATCTCTGAGTCTAAAGTAAAGGAGTGTGATGTGGTTGTGTAAGGAAGGCCCTAGGACAACTGATGCTTAGCTTTCTTTATACCATTCTACATTGGAAATACCACCATAGAACCAGCACTACGCATGGTACTACAGTATGGGTAGTAGCGCTTTCCTAGAAGTGATGCTGAATGTGATGAATTAAGGTTGCACGGTGGCGTAGTAGTTAGCACTGTGGCCTCGCACCTTCAAGGACAAGGATTCGAGTTCTTCCTTTGGGTCTGTGTGAAGATTGCATCCTCTCCCCATGCTTGGTGGGTTTCCTCCCACAGTTCAAAAACAGGGAGAGAAGGCTACTTGGGGTTTCCAAAAATTCCCAGAGTGTGATCGATTGGCTCACTGACCAGGGTTTCTCCTGCCTTGTGTTCTCCGAGTCTCCTGGGATAAGGTCCAGGCCTCCCGTGACCATGTAGAGCATGTGTGTGAGAGAAAGATATCATGGTCTATTTTGATAGGGTCCAAATCAAACTGGTTAAGGATTTTATTATCTGAGTCACTGGTTTATGGTGAGAAAAGTGGCATCTACAACCCAGATGCCCAGCAGGATCGGTCAGGCTTGTGCTGAAGTGGTGAGTTCAAGCATACCCATCAAGACCAAGATGCATGTCTTTTAAACAATGGTTCTGCCATGACTGAATCAATGTATCATAAATATATAGACTCTGCTCAAGTTAGACATTAACAAACTTGACAATTTCACAATTCCATGTTTTATGACAAATCCAGATAATCTCCATCTGCATTTACCTTTAAAAAACAACCATCATGCTATCTGAGTTAGACAACAAAAACTGGTCTAGCAGTGAATCCACAGGCAAGGTTTATGATGTTTTGACCACATAGTCAGCTGCTGAACAGTCCTTCAGGCATCAGCATAAAGGGAAACATGGTTCAACAGAATCAACCTTTTGAAGCCAGGAATTTTGGCCTTGGAAGCCAAGCATGATGAAGTCCAGAATCTATGATAGAATGGTAGAATGTACAGTAGTTATCACATCAAAGTAGGCTGTTATATTTACATTTGGACATCTCTGCTTTGTGCTTTCGCTCCGATCTCAGATGGTTGGCATGAGGCGAGTGGTAGGCCCAAAGAACCCTGCAGAACTTACCTACTACGTGCAGTTGAATGGGACACCCCTCCCTGGTACAACTGCAGCTAAAATCCTGAACACTGTGGACTCTCAGACCATGGCGCTGACACTGGGCTATTTTGTCCAGCTCCAAGCTGAAGGTTTGTTATATTCCTTTTCTTACTTAAATCAGTACTGCACTCCTACTTCCTACCTGCCTTACTGACAGACAACTGACAGCATTGGGATTCGACTTGAAAATGAGTGTTTCTACAATAATCCCCTAATCCACTTTCACTTGTGTAACTACACAGGGGTATAACTGAGCGCCTCACACACATTCTTATATTCTGAGGTGCTATAAACCTCTTCAGTTATTTACAGAGAGGAGAGGAAGGATGGAATGATGAACCTTTGACAAGGAACCAAGGGAGACAAAACTGTGAAGCATTCTTGCAATGTGCATGTGTATGATGTGGGATTTGTTCAAGAACATATTATTAGCACTGCCTTGGGCATGTGCAAATGAAAGCATTAACATAAACACATTAAGCACGACTGGGATTCTGTGGGATGTCTTTATTCTCATGCAGGCACTAAAACATGAAGATTGTAGAACAAAGAGCACTAGTACCGCATCATTGTAAGCTTACTTAAAAATGGTCATTTTTTCTGGCTCCTGCTAACCTGCAATTCTTCAAAATGCACACATTTTCAGCACTGGGAGAATAACAGCTGCTGTTTGATAAGTAGAAGTGGGTGGGAGGGGCAATAGTATCTACGTCTATGCATGGTCAGAGGACCTATGAGTATTGGTGAGAAAATTTGCAGTCTGAGGCAGAGTGTGTTCAACACCAGAGACCAGGTCAGAGTGTACAAAGCACGTGTGGGAATAATAAGTGCGGCTTCTGCAGGTGCGGATGGAAGGGGTCTGGGTGTCCATGAGATCAGGCAAGAGTGTCAATGCATGCCAGGTTTGGTTCAGTTAGTGTATGTGTAAGAGTAAGCGGGTGGTCCAAATTTTCGTAGAAGTATTGTATTTGTGGACAGAATAGGTGCGGGAGCAAGTGGGTGGGGTAAGAGTCTCTGTAATAGAATGTGGGTGTGGCCAAAATGTACATAATTGCTTAATCAGAGTGTTTATAGTAGCAACTGGGTGTGGTCATAGTGTCTATAGTTGCAAGTGGGAGTGGTCAGGGTGTATTTAATAGCAGGTGGGTGTGGTCAGAGTGCCTATAGTAACAAGTGAGTGTGGTCAAAGTGTCTTCTGTGGAAAGTGGGTGTGGTCAGAGTGTCTGTAACAGCAGGATGGTGTGGTTAAAGTGCCTTTACTAGCAAGTGGGTGTGGTCAGAGTCTCTGTAATAGCAAGTGGGTGTGGTCAGAATGTCTAGAAGAAAGTGAGTGTGGTCAGGGTGTCTGTGATAGCAGGTGGGTGTGGTCAGAGTGGCTGTTAGAGAAAGTGGGCATGGTCAAAACATACCGTATACAATACAAATGAAATCAGAGCTTGTGTAAAAAGTTTAGTTTAGTTTATTTATAGAGCACATTTACAACAGCCACGAGACTGACCAAAGTGCTGTACATCCACATAAACATCATAAAAGGAATAAATGTACACTATTATAGCCTAAGAAAGAGGGAAAAATAAATAAATAAAATCAATAAATAAACACAGAAGCACAGTAAAGCCTAGTAGGCCAGTGAAACAAATGGGTTTTTAAAAGGGATTTGAAAGTAGACAGACTGGGATCCATTCGGATATCAGTTGGCAAGCCATTCCAAAGACGAGGCCCAATTACCGAAAAAGCACGGTCACCTCTACGCTTAAGTCTGGATTGTGGAATGAAAAGTCCTGGTGACAGGATCTCAAACTTCTCAGGGGGGTGTGTTGGTGCAGGAATTCAGATAAGTAGATGGGCGCTTGCTGGTGTAGTGATTGAAAAACAAATAGGACAATTTTAAAGTCTATTCTGAAATGAACAGGTAACCAATGAAGGGCCTTCAAAAGCGGAGTCACATGATCCCTTTTTTTCTTTTTCATGAGAAATTTAGCAGCGGCGGTCAGAAGCAGGTGTGGTCAGAAGATTTGGGAAAAGTGATGAGTGCAAGCAGAATTTCGGTAGCAGCAATTGGGTGTGGTCTGGGTGTCTCTGACCCAAGTCCAATGAGCAAGTGTGTGTGGCCAAATCATGTTCCAAACGTTTAGGACTGGCCAGTAGCTGGGTGTGGTCAGCCTGTCGAAAGACAGCGAGAAAGAAGGCATGATCAATGCATGTGTGCAGAATGGATGGGTGGGAGAAAAGCGGGCATGGTCAGACTGTATGTGGAAGCAGGTGGGTGTGCAAATATTTCTTCTAACGTGATGCAGTTGAGCTCATGCTAGTGGAGATCAGAGAAAGATGTTAGTTTGTATAATTTCATCCTGCAGCTGTGGTGAAAGGCCCTTCCAACAACCTCTGGATCATCGCCTCTGTTTTGGCTCCGATCGGCATCGTCACCATCATCATCATTATCATCACTGCTGTTCTTTGCCACAAAAACAAGAGCGACTTGAAAACCGACGGGATTGGCAACCTGAATCCACGGGTCAAGGTAAAGAGACATCGGGGTGGAGGTATTATGTACCTTCCTTTTGTTTCTTATATTTTTACTGTATTATTACATAATTAGTGCCGTCAGAACCACGAGTATTAAAGAGACATAGAGGGAGAGACCGTAAATAACTTTCTGCACTGTTCTCTCTCACGCAGACGAGTTACCGGAGAGACATGAGTTACTATCACCAGGTACGTTCGCAACTGTCGTCCTTTTTCATGTTCATCTTCTGGTGTTAAGCTGCATTTACAATCACAAGGAAGGCTTATGAAATTTGCTACATCCTCGGACAGTTTACAACGTGATGCTGATTGATGCCGTCCAAAAATTGTGTGCGAGTGTGTATGTGTGTGTGTGTGTGTGTGTGTGTGTGTGTGTGTAGACCCAAATAAGTAGAGTATGTATTGGGAACAAGGTCAGAAATTCTCTGTAGGTTTGTGTTTTAGTGAAAGTAGGCCGGCTGTGCTATGCAGGGTATCAAGTCTGCTAAACTGGGGGGAAACTATATTAATAATAATAATAAAAAAAACAGCTAGATGACAGCTTTCCCCTGCTAATGTCAATCAAACTTTTTCTTTTTTTTATCAAAAAACTGCATACAGTGAGTGTGTAATAAGAGGTAAAGTTAAACGTGTCAAAGTCTGTCCAAGATGCGATCTTTAGAATATATAAAGAAAATAATTCAGGATAAAAAAATGTGTTTTCAGGAGAGCGGGGATTGGAGCATTAAAATGTTTTAAACTTGCTGATCTGTCTTTATGATTAGTTAATGAACATACCGAGTGTCACTGTACAGGTTTAATGTGACAGTTGGAAGCTAATTTAGCTGTAATGTGTTTTACATTTCCGTGACTCCTAGTTTAATTGTGTTGTAAATCAATTAAAGCGGCTCAAACTTTAATCCAGTTATAGAGAAAAGTTTTAGGGAAATAAAATTAAGGAATCAAAACGACCTTCCCATACAGACATGAATGAGTTTTCCAGAGTTTGTCAAAGTGTCAGAATCAGCTATATACAAAAGATTGTGTGTTTGAAATCCCTAAATGGCTAGAAAGAAATTCTGGATTCTGATTGGCCAGAAGGCGTTGATTTGTAGTAGTGCGGGTTTATATCTGAGCGTCCATTCTGAGATTATTGTAACAGCTCATTCAGAGTGACTTGTACAGTATTCGCATAAACGTAATAAATATTGTGTGTAATCACGGATATGGTTACGTTTCCTACGACAAGAGGTTTGGTAAATTTTTATGGAAGGAGTCTCCAGTGTCAGTGCTGTGTGACAGTCAGAGGTAAAACAATAACCTCACAGTTTTCAGGAATCTCCAGGTCAGAAGAGTTTAGGCACCTTTGAGGTTTCTTAGTCACATGATGATAAGAACCTTTATTGTCAATTTGCAAAGTACATGTACAAGCCAATGAAATGCAGTTAGCATCTAACCAGACATGCATTAGTGGCCTATTTACAATAAATAACATTTATAGTAAAATAAGCTTATAGGAATGACTGTTTATAGCTGCTATGATATACATATGATATACTGTAGATGGATAAGGAGCATCGGAACACCTGCAAATAACAACAGCTTACAAATATAAACCACAAACGTAACAATCCTGAATGTTTTGTTCAAGATTCAAAGAACTTCATTAATTCCAGAGGGAAATTATTTCTGGTATCAGTTGCATAATGTTGTTTTAAAAGAGTAATAATAAATTAGACAAGATGGAAATAAATTACTTAACATGGCATTGGTGCTAAAACGACTCACCTACTGTAGGTGAAAAAGTAACATTTCAGATAGGATCATATAACATATAATACTTAATATATAATACGTAAATATCCTGATCCATGCTTATTTTTTTGTAAATTTACATACACATTTATATTTTTTATCAGATTAAAAGAAACACATTTGCTAAATACAATTTCATGCCCTTTTATCTAGTGTCTGTAACTTTTTTTTTCTTTTTTTTTTTCAAATCTTTAAATGATCTAAATTGTCATTCAGATGAAACTTGGCCAATTTAGATTTCACTTGAAAAGACATAAACCTGAAAAAATGTATTATTTTAAAATGCAAAACTGTTAAGATATTACCACTTTGAATTTGACATGGTTACGGACACTACAGATTTTTATTTCTTCTTTGAAAAACAGTTCTTAATTTTGCAAAGAATGCTTTAATTTAAGCAACGATTTTTAGATCTAGAACACCAATTTTAGTATTAATACACAAAGAAATAATTAGCATTTTTAATGATTATTGATTGAAGTGAGACAATCATCTCTCCAAAACAGCGGAAATTGGCTAGACTTAGCAAATTTTTAGAGAAGCAAGATTGGTCACTTCCATGTGGCATAAACTTCAGAAAGTCAGAAAAGCTGGAGTGGAGTCTGGAGCGGCGCGCGACCAGGACAAGATACACACACGCGAGCGCAACGAAGCTTTTATACAAAGCAGAATATTTTTTAAATCATTTTTCATTTTCATAGTTTTTTTTACTCAGTAGCGAATATGATTTAAAATGTAGCGAATTACAATACTTCAAACAAAACATAATTGCGTAAAAGAAAAATGACAGATTTTAAAAACTACTTTCAAAAGTAGAAGTACACAAAAAACTACTCAATTACAGTAACACGAGTAAATGTAATTCGTTGCTTTCCATCTCTGTTTATCAGTATGTCTAAAATGGGCTTACCGGCTTGTAATTCATTAATTATGTATTATGTATTTATTATAACAAGAAATATTTAAAAAATCTGACTTCTCATTTTTTTAGTTCACTTATAAGATATCTCATTTATTCTCATATGTTACACTCAAATATCATCTTTATCACCATGTGGAAAAAAAACAAAAAGCTTTCAATGAACAAAAAGCCAGAGATGATACAGTATTCATAAAATTAAAACCTTAGTTGTCTAAAGAAAAACTCAGAGAGACACAGAGAGAGAGAGAGACAGACAGAGAGACAGACAGAGAGACAGACAGAGAGACAGACAGAGAGACAGACAGAGAGACAGACAGAGAGAGACAGAGACACAGAGAGAGAGACAGAGAGGAGAGAGAGAGACACAGAGAGAGAGAGAGAGAGAGAGAGAGACACAGAGAGAGAGACACAGAGAGAGAGAGAGACACAGAGAGAGAGAGAGACACAGAGAGAGAGAGAGACAGAGAGAGAGAGAGAGAGACAGAGAGAGAGAGAGAGAGACACAGAGAGAGACAGAGAGACACAGAGAGAGAGAGAGACACAGAGAGAGACAGAGAGACACAGAGAGAGAGAGAGACACAGAGAGAGAGAGAGACAGAGAGAGAGAGAGATGTTTTAGGTATAAACAAACAACATTTAAGGATTCCATAAAAAAACAAAAGCCAAAATTTTCTTTCATATGGTTGAATGAATGTAAATACCAGTAATAAACAAACAAACAAACAAACAAACAAATAAATAAATAAATAAATAATAGTTAGCCATAAATGTTTGTGTATGATGTAATTTAACATCAATGTAGCCAAACATTATACAATAAAAAAATAACCAAACCATTATTAATATCCAGAATTGTTCTCAATTTAATCCGTCTCACTTTGTTATAATCTTGTGTAATATTAGACCTTATTTTAGAATATTAGTTTCTTCATGAATTACATGTAGATTTCGGAATATCTGATAACTGTGTTGTTTTTTAATCTATTTATGTTGCATCCCTGGTGCAGCCTGTTCAGGGGTTCGACTACGCCAAGCAGCATTTGGGTCAACTCGGTGCCGATGAGGACAGCGCCCCCCTCCCACAGGCTCCGCTGCCGATCCGGGATGCCTCTCTCTCCCTGGACAAGGTCATCCATCCGGACGGCACCAACTCCAAAAAGATCCTCGGGGGTGAAATTCGGAAAAGGTTTGGACGTTGGGAGGGTATTTATTTTTGTAATGGAAGTGACACTGCAGGTTTAGTTGAGTATAACTTTACAGATAGTATCATTAAAAAAAATAAAAACAAAAGGTCATTATACTTTATTAATTCTACATTATTACTTGTTATAAAAACAAGTTTAATCTTCTTCTGTTATAGCAGCTGTACATTGTTCCTTCACCAGCGTCTCTTAATGTCTCTCAAGGCTGAAAACCAAGTTGTTTTATGTAAAAAAAAAAAAAAGAACACAAGAATTGATTACTATGGAAACAATCCCGTATTAGAAAGAGTGCATTACTATAAACCTGTGATTCTCTGCTCCATCACCAGCTTATTACATGACATTCCATAATGTGGCCTACAGCTTTTATAATAATATATAATATAATATATAATATAATAAATGTAATCATTAAATTTGGGGGTAGAAGACTTTTTTTTTCCCTGGTGTATGAAGAAGATTTCACGTAAACGGGGTGTTCAAATCAAACTGGGACTCAAACAGAACACAGTTCTGAGAGTAAAACCTCCCTTTATTTCTCTGTATAATCCCCTGCTAGACTAATGCACTTATCCCAGTGTTTCACTAGAGCTCGGACACCATCAAGGTAGAAAGTTTTCTCAGTACGCCAGTGACATAATCGCACTTCCTGTCTGCTTCACTGGCCTCCCAGAAACTCCTTTAACGGTTTGCACCATTCTAATGTTTCACAGCATGCTGCGTGCGTGCGTGCGTGCGTGCGTGCGTGCGTGCGTGCGTGTCTGTGTGTGTGTGTGTGTGTGTGTTTGCGGGTGCAAACTGAAACCTTGAAGAAAAACACTGGATGCTTGTTGTCCTTTTTCCATGGTTGTATTCGCCAGAGTTTTAACAAGACTATTAGATTCCTCCCTTATGTGACCTCATATAAGAAGAGCCCCTCCCCTGGCTTGATGCTCAGCTCTGTGTTCACTGGAGGGGCGTGGCTCAGCAGTAGCTCATTTACATAGACACTGAAATGTTGTGTTTGGAGGAGCAGAGGGGAAAGTAAGTTTGAGGTATGAAAAAATCTGAGGAATGATTCAGCCGGAGCATTAACCCTCATACACGCGCACACACATACACACACCCGCGCACACACAGACACACACACACACTGGGGGAGATTTCTGATGCTGTAACTTTCCATTACTTTAAATGCGTCATTTAAAAAAAATCACGATCTGGAGAATTGAGGCTGTGAGGATGCACAAGATCAAGCAAATAAGAACAAAATCTGATTATGAGATTATCCCAAAGCTGTTATAAACCTGATGTCTGTTCTGTGTGTGTTCGGTGAGAAAGCTAGTGCAGCAGCTCAGGTGTAAGGAAGAGAAAAAGAAAGAGAGAGAGAAACAGAAATACTTAAGCATCCCCACGTATGAACCTCTGCCGTCTTGTTGCTATGGTTTCCAGCAGCAGGTTGCCGAGCGAGGACGGTTCTGCGGGCAGCGTTGAAGCGGTGAGACCCGTCTCAATACGAGGCTCCACGGCGAAGAAAATCACAACACAGCAAAGTCTCATGAAGGAGGAAAGTAAGAAGAGGACTGGTGAGAGAGAGTGAAAAAGAGCAACACACACACACACACACACACACACACACACACACACACACACACACACACACACACACACACACTAAAACAATCAACCTACAAAAGAATCCGAATACAGAAAAAAGCAGTATATCGATAAGTGAGTGATAATAATAATAATAATAATAATAATAATAATAATAATAATAATAATAATAATAAAGATGCTACTACTACTAATAGAAAATACTAAACATAGTTTTAATGATGATGCTCGATGGGCCGGGGTGTACAAACCTTCGACAGGTCACTTCCCACCTCCATTTCTGACCAAACATGGAAAATTTGCCTTTTTTCATCAAACAAAATAGCAACAAGCAGATGCTAACTATGATGAAAATGGGTCTTTATATATGTGAGATTTGAAGCAAACACACACGCACACACACACACACACACACACGCACACACACACACACACACACACGCACACACACACACACACACACGCATGCACACACACACACGCGCACACACACACACACGCATGCACACACACAGACATCTTTCTGCACATAAGAAAGCAACTGCTTCTGTGGCATACAATTATCTGTCATGTAGAGTTTTCCCTCTCGCTGTGTCAGGATTGCAGGGAGTGTGTACAGCACATTGTCACAGCCATATGCTGCCCCTGCTGACACACACACACACACACTGTGTTTGACCTCACAGGTACAAAGAGAGAGGAACAGCCACTAATACATCTCCAAAAATAAATGATGATAGTTTAATTCTGCTAATAAAGTGTGTGAGTGTGTTTCATGTCTCATGTGGGATTGATACAGGAAGCTAATGTGTCAAGGAAAAAAAATAATGTGATACTGATTTAATATTAAACAATGAATGAAGGGAAAATCCCTGAAGTGTTGTAAGTGCAATACCAGTCTTCAACAGGGGGGGCACTGCAGAGCACAAGACCCACAGAGCTGGTTTTAATAGATAAATAGATGGCAGCCACTTTACAAATTATAGAAACAAAGAAGACTGAAAGTGCTCTGCTGTTTGACCAATAAACCACAGAGGGACGTGAGATGTTCTTCATGATTCTTCTCTTTACTCTTAATCGCAACAACTATTACTGTTATGTAGAATATAAGACATGCAGATTAGGCTCATTGGTGTTTCCATATTTCCCATCATGGTGGCGTACTGGTTAGTACTGTCGCCTTGCACCTCCAGGGTTCGAGTCCTGCCTCAGGGTCTCTGTGCATGGAGTTTGCATGTTCTGCCTATGCTTGGTGGGTACTCTGGTTTCCTCCCACAGTCCAAAGACATGCAGATTAGGCGAACTGGTGTTCCCAAATTTTGAATGTTTACAAAATATGGGAATAAATTCAATGGTCACCATTGGCCTCCACGCTCCCTAGTCGGACTAAGGAGGTTCCTACATGTTTGTGTGCCCTGAGGTGGACCGAGTCCCCTGGGACAAACTCCAGGCCTCCCACCACCCTGTACAGGACAAACGCTATAGAGAATGAGTGAGAGTTATCAGTACTGTTATGGCATGGGTGCCAATACTTTTTTGCATATGAACGCAGAGTGCAGTCTATTTTACTTGCTGCTATTTTGTAGCATGACATCACATGGTTTCAGATGTTAGTATCAGAACATTTTTACCAGTACATGCAAGCTAGCAAGATATTGCATCACCTACAGCATCTCCAGCTCAGAGCACATCCACTGAAAGGTGTGAGTAAGTGCTGTGTGTGCGTGTGTGTGTGTGTGCGTGTGTGTGCGTGTGTGTGTGTGTTTGGCAGATCCCTATGACACCTCGTCAGGATCTCTACAGCTCCTCTCTGTAAAACCCATAGCAGCACCGCCGGCGTACTCACAGCCAGCTTCTTCTGACCGCAGTCAAGATTCGGCCGTCCTGAACGGCGAGGTACGCTGCAAACACCCCTTTCCAAAATTATTGCCACCCAAATGCACTTCATTAGTCATGTTGCTGTCTGTCTTCCGGAGAGATTACAGTTAAATCTAACGAGCATGTAAAGATCTTCTTCTGTTTCTAGCTTCAGGTATTTACAGGTTTGATACCAGGTTTAAAATCACAAAAAAGTGTGAAGTCATAGATAGATAGATAGATAGATGTACTTTATTGATCCTTCAGCCATTTCTGTTGATCTGGATTCACGTTTACGATCGTTATCCAAGTCGTGACCTCATGGTGCACTCCGCCAGATTTTTTGTTTTTTTGGCCAAAATGTGGTGGTACATAGCAGAGGTCATGTCGACATTACACTTTACCAGCCACAACATAAAGCCTCTGATTTATTGTAACACAAATGTGCTTGGTTAATAACAATGCATTTATGTTGTTGTATTTCTGGTTCGTGTCCAAATTTATTATGCTGGCATTTCTTTTTTTTTTTTTCAGAATCTAGCTTAAATTGATTAATTTTCATGCAATCCTTTTAGTTTACATTCTGTATTATTTTTGTCCAGACAATCCTCAAGTGAGTTTAAAAGCTGAATCATCTTGAGTATATACAGTATATAATGTAAATGCAGATAACACACTGCAGTCACCCAAAAATATTATTAATATTAACAATTTCCAACACTATAAACATATTTTTGCATATAAAAACAATCATACATTTAGAAAAGACATGCAAATACCACATGTACCATATGACTTATAAACCTAGACTTTAAACCTCACGTAACCTTAATTTATGATTCCTTTTTGGCACCTGTTGCTTTAAAAACCAAACTGAAAGTGGCTCCCTTTTCTTCTTGCTACCGTCCTTGCTGACCATCTTGGGACCTGCGGTGCCGCGTCTTCACTAAATCACTAAATCAAACTGCCAAAAAAAAAAAAAACCCACAGAAATATACATCAACTGGCTTTGCTTAGCTTTCCACTGACGAAAACAAGTTTTGAACGACTCCCGGATATACGTGCAAGTTAGCTGGCGTTCGCTCTGGCTTGGTCTGTTCGCTCGTATGCCGAAAATGCATCAGTGCATAATGTCAGTTCTTAAGGTGAATAATTCGCGAGGCGGGGCGTTTGTATGCTGATGTACCGCGGTATTTGAGACAAACCCTTTGTTTGTGTGAGATGTAACATTTAAACAATCAACAACACACTTTACACATCATTTAATGTTTATTAGCCATTTTTATGCATTTTAATACAGTACTTCAATAATTAAAAGCCTGCTTAAGACAGATCAGACAGTAAACATCAGTGCTATCGAATCAAATCGGACCAGATCGATAGTTTACCCAGGATTCACTGCTGTATATTAGTAGTTTATGCCCCGAGTCTTGTACGATAAAAAAAGCACCCCGTGTGCATGTCTATTCTGGTCTTAGTCACTTAAATTAGCATTTTTGAAAAAACCTAATTTCCCTTGAGTGTGTATAATTAGTTGACCGATGGGAAATTAAGGCTGGAGTGCTCCTCTTTCTTATTTCTTTTATTTTGTGCTTTCAGATAAACCACTTTCTCTTCTGCCCCTCCTCAGGTGAATATGGCTCTGAAGCAGAAGTCAGACATCGAGCATTACAGGAACAAGCTCAGGCTGAAGGCTAAGAGGAAAGGCTACTACGACATCCCGTCGGCCGAGGGCAACGCCAGCTCCCAGTCTCAGAGGCAAGAAAGCGACAACGCTGAACACACCCCGGCTACCCGACCGTCCAGCAGGACGCCGGAGTACGACGACGAACGGAGCTCCACGTACGTCAAATCTCGCAGGAGGTTAGTGTGTGATGATGTCAACATTCTGCTGCATATTTTAGGATGTATTGGTATTGGGATAATTTGAGCTTGTTATGATATTGGTATATTGTTTTTTTCCCAACCGGTTACCCACTGAAGTCCTGATGCTGCCTTAACGGTCTTAATTTACCTGCTGTCATCATAAGGAGACAATCTGGTCATAATAAAGATCCTGTACTTTTTAGCTTTATATGAAATCCCACTGCCTGGTGCTACCAAGACGAAAATTGGGTCTGTTTTGAGTCACCATTGTGGCTTCTTTCTTGTTCATTAGGAATCTACGGCGGTTTGAAGATTACGATTCAATTATTGGTCACAGGCACCTCACAGCACAGTAATATGAATATCTCAGCTATAAAGCCGAGGTCAGAACACAGGGTCAGTTAGGATACAGCGCCCCTGGAGCAGATAGGGTTAAGGGCCTTGCCCAAGAGCTCAACAGTGGCTGGCGGCTTGTCAGTGCTGGGACTCGAACCACCAACCTTCTGATCAGTAACCCAGAACATAGAGCTCCATGTTATAATGTCTGACTTTACAACTGAAATAAACATGTTTACAGCCCGGTCTCCAGCTAGGTTAACCATTCCTGACACTCTTACAAGTCTTTTATCTAAAATTCATTACGTAATATTAAGGCATAAATGTATTATGTATAATTAAAGGGTGTGGCTGATTTTTGAGTGACAGCTGCAGTGCAGGTGACAGACTGCTAGTTGTCTGCTATGTATCACTTTTGCTTACCAGCTAGCTGGGATTGTTGTAGTTTAGCCAGAAATGTACAGTATGAGTTGACAAGGGATGGATGTATGGAGTCCCATAAAATGAAAGTCCAATCAAAGTCAAGTTTGCATATGGAAGCGCGATGGCTTAGTGGTTAGGACTGTGGCCTCGCACCGTCCGGGGTCAGATCCCACCTATGACTATATTATTATCGTGAGTCCTGTTCCTCTTAATTTGCACAGTCATATTATTGGTCCTGG
This sequence comes from Clarias macrocephalus, assembly GCA_011419295.1. Lineage (NCBI taxonomy): Eukaryota > Metazoa > Chordata > Actinopteri > Siluriformes > Clariidae > Clarias > Clarias macrocephalus. The sequence continues at coordinate 44,675 of JAAGKR010005819.1, forward strand.
CCACATTATCATGCAAGACCACACCCCCAGGCCTCTTTACTCTTAATTACAACAACTATTACTGTTATGTAGTGTACAAGACAAGATTAGGCTAATTTGTGGTTAGCATTGTCGCATTGCATCTCCAGAGTCCAGGTTTGATTCCCGCCTCAGGTCCCTGTGCATGGAGTTTGCATGTTCTCCTTGTGCTTGGTGGGTTTCTTTTGGGTACTCCGGTTTTCTCCTACAGTCCAAAGACATGCAAATTAGGCTAACTGGCATTCCCAAATTGCCTGTAGGTGTTTGAATGCATGTATGAATGTTGACCAGAGGTCCTACCACGGGTGTAAAATATGGGAATAAATACAGTGGTTACCATTGAACTCCACCGTTCCTGGCTGAAAGTTTCTAGATGAATAGATGAGTAGAAAATTGCACCACCTTCGAAATGTGAAGTTAAAGTTAAGCTAGCTAGCTTGTGGTAACTGAAGTAAGTACGCATGATCCAACCAATGGCCAGCTCCGTTTGTTCCTCCCATTTGCCATTTATGTACTTTGTTTAAAGTAATAAAGTCGTCATGATTAGTCCTAGTGTGAAAACTGCTCTACATTTGGGGTGGCATGGTGGTGCAGTGGGTAGGATTGTTGCATCCTGGTATTAGCATCCCTTTTTTTTAATGATCATGAGCTCGGGTATCTGTCTGTGTGGAGAACACGCGCCTCATGTCATATAAGTATGTGTTGACTCATCTCAGCTGTGAATCGAGGTTAAGGTAGAAATGTGTCATGTAACCCCAACATAATCACAATAAACTCCTGATGTTCCTCAGAGTCCTACAGGTATCAAGAACTACTTTCATCTTGTTGGTTTTGATCCTTTCCTTTCCTACAAACAAACAGCCATCAATTCCCAAATTAAACAAGTGACCTTAAGCAGAGGATGGCCGAGGGATTTGAAATCGTGTCAGCCAATTTAGGCAAATCCTCTTATCAAGCTGAGGACCACAAATGCCTTCCTACAGAAGCACTCGCTCTCCCTCTCTCTGACGACAGCCAATTACTGATGATTACACACTGAGCCCAAGAGTTTATCCCCAGGCCCGGTGTAATCCAGTCATTAAACCCAACCCACAAGGCCAATATTCTGCTTTTCTTAGCATTTTATTTTCTACCGTTTATTTTTTTAACCAGTGCAAGGACATACTGTATGCGTCAGCTCATGGCTCTGGTTGCAATCACTGAAGGATATCTGATCCAACTGTCAATGGAACACAGGCTTTCCTTCTGTAACCTCCTTTGGCTAATTTCATGCTTGTGTGCGACGTGTAATGGTGTGATGGCCAGATCAAGGCTTGGTGCACGCACATATGCTGATGATGCAGTCAATCAATTTTGCATATAGACAGGAAACGAAGCGAAATGCAAGACAGCCAGAACAGGAAACGCTCCAAAGCACTCAAGCTGGATTAATATGTTAAGCTTCTGAGAATCTAAAAGTCCAAAAAGGAAATCAAGCATAGCTCCAATGTGTTATCGGTTTCATGCATATTTTTAATTATTAACAGGTTTTTACAAACTCACCGCTTAAAGAAATATCTGCTGTATGTGGCTGTACAGTATAGTAACTTTTTTTCGTTGGTCCCCTTCAAGTGATTGACACAGCAGACCACACGATTCGCACACAGATTGGCACAGGTTTTACGTTGGATGCCCTTCATGACGCAACCCTCCCATTTGATCCGGGCGTGGGACCGGAACTGCATGGAGTGGTTGGGTAGTTAGTCAACACACTGTACATTTGTATAAAATACTTCAGATCTCTATTGTTACGGTTTGTGTTGTGCTGTTGGAGGAAAATAATCTACAGTATTGTGGTGTGATGGAGGTTGGTTACTGGTCCAAAATCAAATAGTTTCCTGCAACCTCATGTTTCAAAGTGTGTTATTCCTCCTATGGAATTGGATCAAGTTGATTGATCAAGTTGATTGATTGGTTCATGAGAGCCAGTTGGTCATCATGGTGCTTGATGGATTTGATGGCAAATGCACTTGACGATGCTGCTCTTGCAAGAACTGTTCCAGCTGACGTGTCTTAAAATTACAACTGACTGTTGAAGTTGCCAAGATGGCACTGTTGCCTCGCAGCTCCAGGGTCGAGGTTCGATTCCCACCACAGTCCTGTGTGCATGTTCTCCCCATAAATGGCGGGTTTCCTCTGAGTACCCGTCTTCCTCCAACAATCCAAAGACATGCACTCACTCACTCACTCACTCACTCACTCACTCACTCACTCATCGTCTGTACCGCTTAATCCTGTTTTCAGGGTCACGGGAGGCCTGGAGCCTATCCCACGAGACGGGGTACACCCTGGACAGGGTGCCAGTCCATCGCAGGGCACATACACACTCACACACACACACTACGGGCAATTTGGAAATGCCAATTAACCCGGAGAGAACCCACCAAGCACGGGGAGAACATGCAAACTCCATGCTCACAGAGACGGGAATCGAGCCTGGTCGGGAATCGAACCCGGACCCTGGAGGTGCAAGGCGACAGCCGCCCCAAAGACATGCAGATTAGTTTAATTGCCGTTCCCAAATTGCCCGTAGTAGTACCCCACCTCGTGCCCAAAGCATCCTGGGATATGCTCCAAGCCCCCCATGACCATGCACAGGGTAAGTGGTATAGAAGATGAATTAATAAATAAATGCTGTACTTTTTATATATTTATACTTATATTTAAACTAACGTTTGGTGGCAGGGTGTATGTCAGTATGTCTGTGTGCATGGAGTTTGCAAGTTCTCCCAGTACTTGGTGGGTTTCCAGACCAAAATACCAATAATGTAATGTATGTGTGATGAATAAATCTTCTTATTAGATGTTGAGGAAAATCTCTAAACAAAGATGCTCCTGAAAAAGCACCAAAAACAAAGTCTTGTACAGCCTAGTTATAATTTCCATCTAATCACATTCAGTCTTGGATGAGAACAATATGATTACAATGTGTGTGTGTGTGTGTGTGTGTGTGTGTGTGTGTGTGTGTGTGTGTGTGTGTGTGTGTGTGTGTGAATTGCAGACACTCTGAGGTGAAATATTCAGCGTATCGGAGCAGACAATCGTTAAACAGCCCGAGTCCCGGAGGAACCGAGATGGACCTGCTGGTGATGAGAGAACGGCCTAGGAAAGGCATCCGCAACAGCGGCTACGACGTGAGTCATGCTGATCTGTAGTGCACCTGTCTCCTGGACACTTTTTTTTTTTTTTTT
>JAAGKR010005820.1:0-31426 GCA_011419295.1 Clarias macrocephalus
CATACTCTACATACTCACAGACACACACACACACCTCTTCACATACTCTACATACTCACAGACACACACACACACCTCTACACACACTCCCACACACATCTACACACACACACAAACCAATTCACCATCTTACACACACACACACACACACACAGACACACACATTCAGATATCTATGTTACATGTCAGATGAGTGTGTCAGGGTTTATGACAAAGGAGTAACAGAAACACATGTGAGCACAAGCCCGGATTTTTGAAGTAAGAAATTAGCGAGACCCCTGAGGATAGTTTCCTCGATACACACTCACACACACACACACACACACATATACAGTATATACTGTATATACACACATGGTGCCTGCCAGTCTCTGGCATCAGCTCTTCTTAAGCTTGTGGATTTGTAGCTAAACCCCTGCAGGCTGCTATTACAAAGGCGGCATGGGGAGGAGCGCCACGCGGCGTCGAGACGAGACGAGACGAGACGAGACGATCAGACGCTGCATACGCTCCTTTTGTATCGAACTCGTTCTTATAGCTCAAGGGTCAGCCATTGTTCTTCTTTGTATAATATCACGACTCATTATTTCATCCATTCGTTCTCTGCGGCACTTTTCCTGTGAAGGGTCACAGAGGTCATCTGGGGTCACCTGTGGCACCCGAGTAGGCGGGAGAGGAGGGGAGGGGGAGGATTATTTGGACACGCCAATCAGTCTACAAAGCATGTTTTTGGACTGTAAAGAAAACCCAGAGTACGCCGAGGAAACCCAGAACGGCAAACAGACCAGGGACGGGACGAAAATCTGGAACCACGAACCTCCCCAACCCTGGAGGTGCGAGGCGACAGTATCAACCAGGGCCCGGCCCTTCTGTACATCATATTAATCAATTAAAGAGCACCACCTGCTGGTAAATATTTGGATGAAATGCAGGCCGGCCTGCTATACGGTTTCTCATTGCGATCTGGAGCTCCTAGGGAAACCATGATGAGAAAATATATTAAAAACGCTTCCTGCGCAGCGGTAGGTGCTCGTGGCCGTATGCTCGGAGAAGACAGAGCGCGCTCCGTGAAGACGATGGCGGCTGTGATGGATTAATTATCCATGCTCGTTTCTCTTTCTCCGACAGCAGCCTGCAGCACGCGGATGAGTTCAGTTCAGGAGCTCCTTCATTCTGGCGCAATGTGTGTCCTGCTCGAATCCCAGGCAAGGAACGTCAGGACGTGTAGTTACAGTACTATTCCCAGAAATACAGTACATTGTTCTATTACATACAAATGTTTAAAAATGAGACAACAAAAATAAATATTTTACATAGAGATGGCACAGATCGCATGTTTAGGAATATATTTGATTTAATTCTGTGAGAGATTGGAAAAACAGTGTTTGGATTTTTTTCTTGACATATCTACAGGATATACAGTACTGTGCAAAAGTCTTAGGCGCCATATTATCTGTAGTACAAATTTTGTTATAGAAGTTTATTATGTCTGCATTATTATGTACAAGACGATTCCCTATAAAGATACACTAAAAAATAACATTACAGAAGAATATTTTAAAAATATTAGAACATATTACAGTTTTCAGATGGGAAAAAAAAAACAATAATGTCGTCTCCTGGGATTTGCATGAAAATAGAAAGGAGCGAGTGTGACGGAGTTACCAAAAGAACTCATATTCTCCAGCATGCTCAGTAAAACCTAACAGCTGTTTTATTTAGAATACTGCACACATCTGTACCGAACACTACCGCTTATGTTCAAGCAAAGAGTTTCCACACCTTTATTGTTTATTGTTTATGTTAGAATTAATCTAGAAATGTTTTCAAAAGCATCATTGCATATGGCTTTCGTTTGGAAGGTCCTAAGACTTTTGCACAGTGCTGTAAATAAAACAGCTGTTAAGTTTTACTGAGCATGCGGGAGAATATGAGTTCTTTACAGGCATGCAAATGTTCTTCTGTAATGTTATTTATTCATTAATTTTATTGTGTCTTTGTAGGGAATCGTCTTGTACATAATAATGCAGACATAATAAACTTAAATAACAAAATTTGTACTACAGATAATATGGGGCCGAAGACTTTTGCACAGCACAGTATATATATTTTAAAAAAAGATTTGAATGTATTGTATTGCTATGATTGATTTCTTCTTAATTCTCCTCTATGTAAGACATATTTCTTTGAAAGCTGGAGTTTATCAGCGGTACACTGACATGGGTTATCAGATATCAGCTGATACTTGAGGTTTCATAATGGGTATCATATTTCGGAAAAGGAAAAGCGATACGGTGCCATCTCCGATTTCACCATAGACACGACGTCTAGCAAGCGAAAAAACAGCGCCAAGCACAACGTTCCCGATCAGGTTTGAGCTCTGTCTTTAATTCAAAAGTTTTTCACAGAGGAAATCATCATAGAAATAAACCATAAAAAGCGTTTAAATTAAAATAAAATAAAAAAAGAGAAAGAAAGAACAGGTTGAAGAATAGAAACAAAAACACAGGAGCAGGTTTTGTTGTTGTTGAACGTACAAGTCGCCACTGACAAAAGTGTGGCGTGTGTACTGTACGATTACGCGATATAAAAAAAAAGTGTCCCCGATTCTGTGTAACCTGTGTATCGTTTCTTTGCTTTAGAACACTTTTTCCACTTTACTCACTCATCGTTGACATGAAGGATTGTGTCAGGCGAAACTGAAAAATGTCCCTCAATCTTATACTTTATACATATACAGCATATACATACACAAAGGGGCGTTCAAGTCAAACTGGGACTTTCTGAAATTTTGAAAGGCATAAAACATAAAATTAACATTTACAGAAGACTAAGATACTTGATGGTATCCAAGCGCTAGTGAAACACTGTGATAAGAGCATTAAAGAAATGTTTTAGTTTTTTTCCGTTATCCTGCACAATCAAAAGTCCCGGTTTGATCCGAACGCCCCTTGTGTATATACATACTTCTCACAATGACAATGTGTTACTTTGGTTGAATAAATCGAGCCTCGGTAAACTCAACACCGATCCAGTAGAGCTTGTGTTGTGTTTGGATTTACCTAACATAATTCAGAAACCTTTTTCATGAAATAGAGTCCTCTTTTTTTTAATGTTGTTTTTTTTTTTTTTTTTACTTTTTTTTTTTTTTGAAGCAGTCACGCAGGCGTTTCTCACCCCACAGCTTTTTTCTTTTTTTTTTTTTCTTCCGGAATAAAGAGACCCACATTGTTTACTCTCCACATGGCCCGAATGCAGAACATCAAAATACAACAACAACAACAACAAAAGAGAACGAAACAAAAGACACCGAAATAAACCCACAAACGTTTCCTTTGAACAAGCGGACGAACAGATGTGTTAAAATGTTAAGTCCTGTATGATCCCAGCTCCAGAGCTGGTGTTTTATTAATTTTTTTTTCCTCCTGATTGGGCAGGATAGACCTGCAAACCCGACCAATCAGACGACAGATACAACTCTGAGGTAGATCGACGGCCAAGCTGACCCGGACATCAAAAAAAAAAAAAAAGCTGCAAAAAAATAAACAAAAAACAAATGAACAAAGGAAAAACGAACGGATAACAACAACAACAACAACAACAAAAAAGAAACGACACACGTGACTGTTTAACTCATCTACGTTAAAGATCAAAGCCTCTTTTGAATGAATCTGCATCATTAGCCTTTGATTAGTTTAGCGTTTCATGTATTTCTCCTCAGTCTCAGATACTTCATGTCTGAGTATACAAAGCTCCATCTTTTAACCGAGTTGGCAAAAAAGGCACAATTTCCAAAAATCCGCACACCTGCACCTCAGCATTTATCCGCACCGATGGGAAAAATTTTTTGATGGTCTTTGGTGGAAAGTATCTTAATTGCCTCAATTTATAGAATTTCTTATTGCCTTAATTCTTTCCTATGCAGGACTCGATCCGAATTTAACACCTACGAGCTGATCCTTCGTCGCTTCCCAAAGGTTTGTGTTCGTTCTTTCCTCTAAACATTGTTTTTTTTTTTTTAATATATATTCTACAGTCTCCGCACCTTAAATTAGTTTCTGATTGACAGCTGCAGCCCTTAATATTGCCATGAACTTGAGTGGGCGGGGCTTGGGAGCAGGGGTAAGTAACTGCGTAATAAACATTGCTTAAAAAAAAAAAAAAAAAAAACTATCAGAAGAAGAAGGAAAAAAAAAACATTCCGGGATTTACCTCCCAGTGATTGATTTCGTTATAAAAAAAGGATCTTGTTTTTTTTTTTTTCCTCAACTCTTGTTCTGTACAACTCTTGCTTTCTATCTAAAGAAACATTGCACTTCTGCCTCTCAGTACAAGAAATCTCTACACACTGTGTTCAAACATAAAGGGGGAAAAAAACGCAGTCGGAAAGAAAAAGCATCATCATCATCATCATCATCACTTGCTTGTTTTTTTTTTTTTGAACTATTAAACTAGTAACGAACGGTGTGTCTGTCCAACATCAAACACGTCCCCTATAATCTATATTCTGTTCTCCACCCATCAAACCCCACCTCCAAATCCCAGAACCCTCCCACACCTCCACCACGCCCACTTTCCTAACCAACCCCCCACGAATAAAAAAAACAAACAAACAAAGCAACAACAACAAAAAAAAAAATACCAACAACTTCATCTATATCTACGACATCGATTTTGACTGAATAGCTAAAAAAAAAAAAAAAAAAAAAGGCAAGAAGCCTTCGGAGGACAGCAGAATCCGTCTTTCCCGTGAGACGCACACTTTTACACGATCCGCATTCGGAGAACGACTTAAAGTGAATTGTTCGCGTTGACAGACAGGAAAGAAGAGCGACACCAACCAGCCGTCGGGCCATATAACCTAAAACCCCGCTCTACAGTATTTACAAGGTAAATTTCTGTTTTCTACGGACCGAGAAGAAGGCAAAGTGCGGAAGACGAAAGCAAACTAAAAAAAAAAAATTCAAAATAAAAAAAAGGAAACCTCCTTGTTGCTACTACCACAGCAAATGTTCATTTCTTTTGTGTGTACGTGTGTGTATACGTGTGTGTGTATGTGTGTGCATGTGTGTGAGAAACGGTCAGTAAAAACACACTAAGAACCATACTAAAAAGTCCTCTCATGCATCTAAAGGTACTAGCACACTGCAATTTTTTTTTTCTTTTTAAATTATTATTATTATTCCCGGAGTCCAGTGTTCACAGACTTTGGTCTGCTCCCGAAGTCCTTGGTAAAAAATAAGCGTCCATCTTGTTTCCTTTCATTATTAAAATAAAAACGTCGAACTTCTCTCCATCTCCCTCCATCTCTCGCTCCCATGCCGTCGCTCTGTCTGTGATGAGTTGCATTGTTTCGGTTGCCGATTCACCTGCTGCGTGTTCTTTGAGGTTGTTGAAGTTGAATAAACCTTGGACTTTGTGTGTGTGTGTGTGTGTGTGTGTGTGTGGTTTATTAATTTTTTTTTGTTGTTATTTTATTTATTTTTTTTGGAACCTGTGCAAAAAAAAGGTGTCTTGTCCTCTGTGATGTCACTTCCTCTGCAAGGAAGATAAGCCTGTAGTCATAGCAGCCCTCTTTTGACTCCGCCTCCAACGGGTCACCTGGAAAAAAAAAAAAAAAAAAAAAAAACGACCCAAGGCGTTAGGGGATTGGTGTGAACCACAAAAATCCTAACCGATTCGCTAATTACAAATAAACTTTTCGAAAGGTGTGAACCTCATGGGTACGTGTGTGTGTGTGTGTGTGTGTTTGTGTGTGTGGGGAGAATTACCCTCTTATTGCTTGCTCGGTTGGAATGGGTAGGTGGAGGGATCATTGGAGGTCACGTCCTGGGGCTGCACACTGGGATCCTAAAACGCAAACAAGCCTCGTAAATCATCAGACATTACATGGATGAATAATGCATAGCACAAATACGCAGGATTTATCATAGCGAGGGAGTCATGCTGTGTGTTATGCGGCGACAGATGGATCATGACAAGACATGCTCACGTCTGGAAGCGTGCCAACCAGACCGCAACCTAAACCTTCAGAATCCAATACGATGCATCGTTTGTTTACTTAACAATGATTCTGACTGAAAATAATCCCTTAAATAGCATTTTCTTATATAGCCTGAATGGGAAGGAGTCTCCAGTGTGAGCGCTTAGTAACAGTCAGTATTACTATGATCAGTATTTTAATATAATCAGAATTCGATTCATTTCCTGCTCGAGGGGACGTACCTCAGTGGCGATGGCAGCGGGTTGAATATGAGCATACTGGGGAATATATGCTCCTTGCATAGGTGTGTTTGCCGGGATAAACTGGAAAAATAATCAAGAAAAATCAAACACACGCACACACACTAGATGAATGCATTTCTATAAAAAAAAGCATCTTTTTCGGCTGATGCCGTTTGTGCGGAGCTTACAGTGGCAGTGCCGCCTAAGGAGAGGTGTCCCATCTGCTGGGTCAGTGGAGCCAACATGGAGGACGGCTGCAGTGACATGGGGTGCTCCATAGAGGGCGACAGTACGGCTCCCTGTAGAGAGACGAGAAACGGCACGTCTAAGTATGTTCAAAACAAACTCAAACAATCCAAAGTACACCTGATAAAAATTCACATTTTTAATGACGATCATGAAATGAAAGTGAAAAGTTTCGTTTTCATGGGGCGTTCAAGTCAAACCGGGACTTTTGCTTGCACAGAACAACAGAACACAGTTATGAAATATAAACCTTCTTTTATTTCTCTATATAACCTCCTCCTACACTAATGCACTCATCCCAGTGTCTCACTAGCGCTTGCATACCAACAAAGTAGAAAGACGCCTGAGGAATGATCAGACGTCATGCTTCACGGGGGGAAAACCCCAGCCCCCCAGGAGCTCCATTAAAAGCCCATACGTGTTGAAATGGCTTGGAGCGAGGTCAGAATGTACTGGGAAAATGGCAATAAATTCCGGCCGAGTTCCTGTAATGTGCGAGTGGCGTTGGTGAATGATTGTGTGTACACTTCCCTTGGACTGATGCGCCTCTTCTGCTAGCAGGCAGTAGGTGACGATTTTCAAGGAGAAAGCGTTCCACTAGCTAAAATGTACCTCGGAGGCACATTCAAATGCGGCTGATGTCTTGAAGTCATTCACAAGAAATTTAATCACAAGTCCCAGTTTGACTTGAACGCCCCTCGTACATTCCAATCCAATGGTTCAGTCTTTTTATAACGGTGGTCAAGAAACTAATATAACAGGTAGGCAGTCGAGTCAGTTCCATCAGTTTTTTGACAATCAGTTTTTTTAATCCGATAGCGCTAATGCTTAGCGTCTTATTTGACTCAGGCAGGAGAGTAATGTCTAGGAAGCGATCATCTTGTTTCCTAGCCGATCGATTGCGCCATACTCCAGTCCAGTAGGTGGCGGCATTGCACCAACCACTCAAAAATCTGAAGTAGACGGGAATTCCATACTCTTGCAAATCATGGAAAATTTAAGATTTAATTTACCGTACCAAGAATGGTTAAAAGGAAATCGTTGATTGTTAATAATTTTTGTAAAAAAATTTGTAAATTGATTCGGAAGCAAAAACTGATTAATCGATTCAATTAACAGAACAGAACCCGACCAATTTTACCCGACTCTTACATGGTAGTGGAAAAAAACAACAACAACAACAAAAAAAAAAACGGTTAACTACTGACATTAACTACTGTTGTGTTTTTTTTTTTTTTCTCTTACCGGATGCTGCATAATGTAAGGCTGATGTGTCATCCAGGAGGGACTCTGAACCTGGAATTGCACACACACACACACACACACACACGGTTGAGAGCAGGTGCTGGATGAAAGCTTACCACTCAGCACAAAAGACTCTTAACTACATTGACACAGCTGCTGTGTCCTCCTCATCCGGTTGTAACACAATGGCTACTGTGCCTATGTAGAATCATACACTCATGCTGCGACCACTCAATCATGAAAGGAAAAAAAATTGAGCTGTTATTGACTAGAGAGAGAGAGAGAGAGAGAGAGAGAGAGAGAGAGTCATACCGGGTAAGTGGAGACAGGTGAGATGTAGGGAGACACAGCTGTCTGGGTCATTATCCTGTTCCCCATGCTGTACTGAGGGGCGTAGTACCTGGATTGACAGTTATTTCATCAATAACCAATAATTACTTAATTATATTAATAATAATTCAATTAATTCAATAATAAGGACATTTAATATTTCACTTTAGAAACACTTCTCAACTTTCAACTGGACGCTTTATTATATATTTATGATCCGGCAGTTCTTACCCGTTTTGGAGCGCAGCAGCACTGGGGTCATAGGTCAAGGTTATCCCACTCTGAAAGACAAAAAATGATTAAAAGCGGTTATTAAAAGAGAACCGCAGTGACGTTTTGTGATGTCTGTCTACTGTATTATACACCGATCAGCACTAACATGGGCAGAAAAAAAAGTCAGTGTTGGCTCAGATAGAAAGGGTGGCACGGTGGCGTAGTGGTTAGCGCTGCCCCCAGGCACCTCCAGGGTTCGATTCCCGCCTCATGGGTCTTTGTGCATGGAGTGCTCAGTGGGTTTCCCCCGGGTACTCCGGTTTCCTCCCACAGTCCAAAGACATTTGACCTTTCCATCTCCAGGCTGGGGATTATCCGTCGCATAATATCCTGGATGCCACTTGGATGGACCAAATTACCCTCATAGATAAATAAAAATAAATGAATAATAAATTTTTAAAAATCCCTCATGTGCTGAAAAACAAATACGATCCATAGAGGGTCCACACCTCAACCGACAGCATTCAATCGTCTGCTGCCAACATCCTACTGAAAAACACCGCGGAAAGCCCCGAGAGCCCCTGCAGAGCCACGCCCTGAGGGACCAGAGCCAACCTGGTGGCTCAAGTGAAACCCAAAACGGACAGTAGGTGGTTTTAATGTTATGGCTGATCAGTATATGTAGCCATGAGGGGAAATTCCCCAGAATCCACAGTGTGAAGCCAAGTGCGCTCAAGTCATGACAACATTCGGATTAATAAAAATAATAATAATAATTGTAATGAATACTTCAACAGCAGTAAATATTTGTTTTAGTAACTAGAAGGCAAATAGGTTATATACACGGTCATAGAAAAAAAAAAACCCTATTGGTCTAATCCACATAGCCTCTAAATAAAGCAGAAGAGATGGACTTACTAGTCTCACCTCGGCGTCCCGTGTCCAGTTTCGTCCGTTGGGGACGTATTTAGTCTGACTCAGTCTCTTCTTCTGGCCTCCATCAGCAAATTTACAGAGCAGCGGCTCTGATGCACCTGAAAACACATTAAACAGCCAGGTTGAAATTTTTTTTTACATTAAGACAAAGAAGGACAGAAAAGCATTAAAAAAAATTTTTTTTTTAATTACCCAGCATTCCAGATGTGGACTTGATGAACTTTCCATTGAAATGCGAGATCACAGCGTCACACTTCTCCGTAGACTCCATCCTGAGACAGGGAAAAAGCTAGCGTCAATAGAGCACATAGAGGAAAGACGTCAAGCTGAACACGCTGATTCACAACGGTCCACGCGCCGCGCCGACCGACTGACCTGGCGAAGCCTACGCCTCGGCTCACGCCGTGCGCGTCTCGGAGGATGCGGGTGGAGATGACCTGCCCGAAGGGCTTGAGGAGGTTCTCCAGTTCCTGCTCGTCCATAGACACTGGCAGGTTGGACAGGTACAGGTTGGTCGGGTCTTGTTCCTGTTGCTGTAACACAAACCGCGGCGGAAGGTGATTATTATCATTATTATGAAGCGGACAGGATGTATAGAGTAACTCAATCGCTCTTGCTGAGCAGAAAAGCATCTCAGAACGCAGGACACAAGGGGGCGTCAATGCAAAGCTTAAAGAGGTTCCGAATGCCTCACATTACTTGCCTACCTTCTGTCTAATGAAGATCTCCGATTCAGAAAAGCGAGTTTGATCTCAGGTGTACGTTATTTGACTAGCATGCCCAAGACTGCTCAGTTCCCCTCCGTCGACTTCACTTAAGAGGAAAATGTTGTGCTCTGCATTCCAAGAACGACACGTCAGCCATAATTTGAGCTTCTACGTGCCCGGGGCAAATCCGGCATTCTTTCTCAGTGCAGCTATTTGCTTTATAAGGCCATGCCGGGTTTATTATCCACGCTAACCCCCGCTGTAGTTAGTATGGGGTCGTGACCATGGCGACGGGCTCGGATTAACATACGACCTTTGGATGACTCTGGAAGCTTCCTCATCTGTAGAGAAGCAGCGATTGCATACTAAAAGAAAAGATGTAACAGAAAAGCGACACGCCGCGTATCGAACCCAACGCACGAGCAATCGAATGTCGGAGTGAAAGCGGCCGATCGATGCACTATAACAGATAATAAACGTCGGAAGAGAAGAGCCGATGAATAATTGAACGCAGAAGCAGTGGGAGGAGGTCAATGCGGTAATTGTAGTCGGATTATTGCACGGACTCGCTCACGCACACATTCACACACACACACACACACACACACTGTTAAATGAGTGAGATCAGAAAAGCCTGAGCCAGAAGGAGACGACGAGCTGAAGGACAAACACACGCTCAGACAAAAGGGAGTGTGTAAGGCCTACACTAAGGGCTTGTTTCTGCTCCTGCATTCAAGCACATTCAGGTTTTTTTTTTTTTTTTTTTCCAGAGAAGCAGTTTAGAGCGAACAGAGGCACACAGAGGCAGAAAGACTCATGACTCACACGCTGTCCTCTGGAAAGGAGTCCTGTGCGCCAACCAGCCGGGAGGATGCCGATTGGTCGGGATGGAGGTGTGTGACCGGTTACGTAACAAGAAAACAGGACGAGCCTTCTGCTGCGGCTTTTCAACTCGAGAGCTTCAATTTTGCCCAAGTCTAAAAATAAACCGAATAATAATTTCTCATATCGCATCTTTCTGTCTCTACAGGGTTGCAGCAGGAAGCGATGAGACAAATATTCAGCTGTGTTATCTGTTATCGCTGTGGGTTTCTTTTTAGCCCGGTGTCGTAGTAATAAAGCAACTTCATGATGAGAGAACTCTCACATGCGGAAAACTAAACGGCGCAGTAGTCAGCGCAGTTTTTTCCCCACCAGCTTTCAAGTTTGGGCCTCTCCCTCACACACACACACACACACACAGAGTGATATCTATATTACATATTACTGCATAACGATAAAGGCGGTACTGTGGCATAGTGGCCTTGCACCTCCAGGGTCCGGGTTTGATTCACACCTCGGGGTCTGTGTGCATGGAGTTGGCTTGTTCTCGTGCTTGGTACTCCAGTTTCCTCCCACCGTTCAAAGACATGCAGGTTAGACTAACTGGCGTTCCCAAATTGTAAATGTAAATGTGTGTATGGGTGGATTGGCAGCCCATCCGGGGTGTAGCCTGCCGCATGCATTAAGTTTCCTGGGATATGCTCCAGACCCCCCGCGGCCAGGATAAACAGTATAAACGATGAGTGAGTGAGTATATAACGATAATACAGTCCTGATATTGGTCACTTATTACAATGCCTGTCACTGTCTTCACATTTACACCGAGACACAACCTATATCGTAATAACTACATCAGCTAAAGGAAAAAAAAGGACTGACAATTCCTTGTTTGATGAAAATTAATATTTAAACTCATCAGCAGTTGAAACGGCTTTAGCACAGATGGCTGAAAACGCTTCGGTGCAAATTTGCCTGTATAATAATTGAACACACGAGGTTCCTTTTTCCCCCCCCCCGCAGCACTTTGCAAAACAAATCTTCCCCCATCCTCTCTTCCATTTTTTTTTACTCTTCCAGTAAAGCGAACACATTCTATCCCTGAAACACTCTTTTTTTTTTTCTTCTCGAATTTCCTTTATTGTAAAGTCAGGTTCGGTTCATTACACGCCGCCCCCTGGTGTACGATGTGCCATATAGATCAAACCTTGAAGAAGGGAGCGTTAGGTTGTTGTCGCACCTTGGCCATCTGAGCTTGAACTCCGTTGTTTTTTAGCGCTGCGACGGCTTTCTGCGCCGACACTGGACTGTCAAAATCCACAAAGCCGTAACCTAAAAGAAAAAAAAAACACACACAATGCGTTAGTTAACTAGAGATGGAGGAAAAACATTGATTTGCATCCCAAAAATACATTATTCATTTATATACGTTGGTTTGCATTTGAGGTGCTAAAAAGTTGCAGTTCCTCTATAATCCTGCAGGTGGTGCGATCTAAACTATTCACACACTGGCAGGCAGCAATGTTAAAAATAAATGATTTGTTTTAAGTTAGTTTAAAATTATAGCAAGATCTGAGAGGTTTTTTTTTATAGAATCGGCATATTTACCGAATCGAAATACAATCGAATCGGTATCGGGATAATATTATATCGGGTGATCCCTGGTGATTCCCTGCCTAATATTTACATGTTAATACAACTGTAATAAACTAAAAATGTTATAAAACAATGAATTTCAGAGCAGCCTTAAAATGGTATGATGTGCTGTATGTATGATATGTTAAAACTGCGTAACTTATTATCTGATCACGTGTGAATAATGATCGTAAATTCTGGTAATTCGTTCTTAATTAACTAATCATTTAATTATTGTCCGTGTTAGCGGTAAGCTTAGCTACAATAACGTGGACTAATAGGCTAATTTTAGATATTAATGTGCATCTTAGTGTATTTGTAAATGTACATACATATGTTTTCCCACATAAACAAATAAATAAATGCTACATAATTCACAACGTGTGAAAAAACAGAGCTGATTTTTTTTTTTTTTACTGGTTCAGTTCCCACAATCCTCAGCCTGTGACAATGACACTTGATCAGCGGTTAAAGGAGGAGTCAGCGATACTGGAGGAAGACTGGAGATATCTGAACTCAACAGCCAAATACCAAGCACAGATGTCCCTCCCTCCTTTCAGAAGCTCCGCCCACCCAAATTCGTGGATGTGCGTTATCAAGACAGAGACATTACTGCAGGCTGGGGATGTGTTTTGTGCAGAGCGGGCTTTGATATTTTGTTTGCATATATAAAGATAGATTGTATGATGTATATTATATTTATATCATATTATTATCATATATACATTGAGTATTAAAATACATGCAGAACGACAGAACACATTTATGAGAGTAAAAACTTCCTTTATTTCTCTATATAATCCCGGCTACACTAATGCACTCATCCCAGCGTTGTCCCTCCTGTAATGACCTAAACATGTTGAAAGGATGCGGCATGTGGTGCGTTGTCCTGCAGAAGCAGAAGGCCTTTGGTGTCCAAACCAGGCTGTTTTCTCCATTAAAGAAAAGTCTCATTGAAGGAGTTTCTCGGAGACCAGCGTTTCACACACGTAGCAGGCACCTTCCGATCATGCACCATGATGGTATCCAAGCACTAGTGAAATACTGGCATAAGGATATATAGAGGGAGTTTTCACACTCATAACTGTGTTCCTTTATTCTGCATAATCAAAAGTCCTGGTTTGACTTGAACGCATTTCATGTTTTAAATAAAACCTTACACATAACTGCGTCTGATTCTGTTTATTTAAAGTGCTACAGAGCACTCGGGGTCCTAAATTGAACCATTACGAAGGCGCGTAAGCAAAGAAATCGGATCATAATTTGAATTCACTATGATGAAGCGCTACGTCGATAAAAGGTCCACAAATAGAGCAGTAAAGAACAGACGATGTGATCTGACAAACCTTTGCATTTGTTTGTGGTCTTGTCCAGGATGGCTTTTGTGGACACTATCTTTCCATACCTGTAGAGAGAGAAAGAGAGAGAGAGAAAGAGAGGGGATAAATGCATCCTGCTGACAGACAGTCTGTCTACACGTGTCATACATAGACGGCACGGAGAAAGAGGAATGCATGAGCTAAGCTAAACGACATACACACAGGAACTGCCGAGTCCCCGGGCTGGCACTCGTTCAAAGCTGCACGACGCAGAGACAAAGGCGGCTTTGTGTGAGAAATGTGGAGAGCCCGGACTAACCACAACCGAAGTACGTGCGACAATTACGTGGCAAAAAGAGGCCGAGAGGCCGGTGCTGACGGAGAGCAGCCTGTGATTACTGCATAGGGTTCAGGGGAAGTCCTTCCACACTCACAGTGCTGACCGAAGCCTCAGGCACGGTGTGAGTGTGTGTGTGTGTGTGTGTGTGTGTGTGTGTGTGTGTGTGTGTGTGTGTGTGTGTGAGAGTGTGAGAGTGTGAGAGTGTGAGAGAGTGTGTGTGTGTGTGTGTGTGTGTGTGTGAGTGTGAGTGTGTGTGTGTGTGTGTGTGTGTGTGTGTGAGAGTGAGTGTGTGTGTGTTCTCCATCATCATCCAGTGAGTGAGGCATGATGAATGAGAGCAGGCACAGCCGAGAGTGTTTCTCACCACCCCTGAGACAAACTCCTACATTCTGGACAAAAACTGAAAAAGGTTCCACTTCTGCAACGTATGATTAATATTTGCTCTTTTTTTTTCTCTCTCTCTCTCTCTCTCTCTCCTTACAGACTTTTATTAGATCAGGAGAAATATATCAATGATATATAATTGCCTTTGCTTTTTAATGTCGTTCTTTGGAGTGGATGAGTTATTTTAAACTGAAGCATGCGTTTCTTGCTTTAAAAAAAAAAAAACCTTTCAACAAAAGCCCTTGAGATTAAAGGAATAATCCAGAAATGTTTTCTCAAGACTTCTCTTTTTCTTTTCTCTCTCGGCTTCATGAGAAACTGCAGAGCGAGTCGAATTTCCATAACGTTAAATTGAATAAAGGTCTGATTCGGTATGCTGCATAAACAGCGTGCATAAACAGCATTCCTTGGCAAATCCCGTGAAGTGAAACGGGAGATACCGGGGGAGGGGAGGGAGGAGGCAGGGGAGGGTGGGCTTGGGAGGGCGAACCAATGGGCTTTCACACGCAGATCACATGATTCTCCGCCGCGGAGGCCCACACCCGACCTTGGCCTTGACCCCTTCCCTCTGAGGTAGGGAGGCCCCATTTCCTGCTCGCTACGATGGCATGTGTCAGCCTGGAGCACGTCAAAGTAAATCATCCAACCCCAGAAACTTTTTCTTTGCCGAAACAGAGGACGCTGCTCGTCCATCATCGCTACGCCGGAAACGCGCTAACGTTTGTCGACGCATTGACAAAAAACATCATACCAACCATAGCGTAACGTCATTAGACGTGTTAAATGCACATCTGACCTGAGCAGTGTGTCCACAGGATTACGCATCCTCCCTAGCCGACTCTTAAAAATCAATTCCTGGAATTACCATGACGACGACCCGACTCCCCTGAGCCCCCGGAGATAAATTAACTCGTGACGGGAACGTCCAGACTTCACATTCACCATACGACATTGTGTGTGTATATATATATATATATATTATACACATATTCACTTACTCCATCACCCTTTTACCTTCCCCCATCACACACACTCGGGAAGGGATCAGGATTTATGGGGTGAAAAGGTCAACGAAATGCTAAATATCAATACCAGGCATCAATTCCTCCATGATTACAAACAGCACCTTCATCGTCTGTTAAAGCATCGACTGAGGATTTGGAGAGAGAGAGAGCGAGAGAGAGAGAGAGAGAGAGAGTTCTTTTTTTTTTCTTTCTTTTTTTTCCCACCTAACTGAAAATAAATCGCACAAGCGTCCGATACGGGCCCACTAATGACTGCTGACACGGCAGAAAAAGACTAACGTGCATAAATATTTTACGTTACTAATAACAGAAGGGACATGTGTTGGTTTATTGTTGCCTAACAGCAACACTTAAAGATCACACAGAGGCTCCAATCCAACGTACGTCAAATCTCACCAAAGGCATAACGCATGCTAAAGTGTTCCTTTATAAATATGATATCGGACATAGTAGATAGTTATTACTGGTGTAAACCACGACGACACAATATCGTCCACAATATAATGACTCAATGAAAGCTCTTTATTTAACCGTGGTACTGTTAATCTCTCACTTCGGGAGGTGTCAATTGTCAATTGTAGCTATTGACGAAGTGATTGACGCTTCACTCACTCTAACCCTAATGATAACCAAAAAGTATCTTCCCGTTGTTTAATACACTGCCAATAAAGTCACACAATGTGGTGACCAGTTCATATTTGAGAATGATTCCTCATGCTCCCAGAAACACCCTTTCACAATATGGACGTGCCCACAGGGACGAAAAACTCCATAGCTGTGATATAAACTGGCCACTCAGTACAGTCAGGTCGTCGGATGACTTTTTTTATTTTATTGCCACATGACGTTGCTGAGTCTAGACCTGACCAGCTGAAGCCACCCCGGATCATAACACTGTCTCCAGAGGCTGGTAAAGTGGACGCTATGCATGATGGGTGCATCGCTTCATGTGCGTCCGTTCTGATCCTGACACGCCCATCGCTCTGGAATAGGGTCAATCTGGACTCATGGATGGCTCCAAAGACCAATCACAAACTCAAGGCTTTTTCTGAAAAGTCTCACTAACAACTGGTTTTCTTATAGACACACAGCTGTTTAGTCCCAATCCTGTGAGTTCTTAGCACATGTGTGTGTATGAAAATGCTCTTACTTTCACATATCTATGTTACAATACTATTGTTTTTAGAGTTCTTGTGTAGCAGTGTTTAATCAGAAATTTTCCACCATGGGAAAGTCTCCAGCTTTCTTACATGCCAGCTGTATTTTTTTTTTTTTCGTCTTAAAGGGAACAAAAATTTTTTATGCAAAAATAATTTTAGACATTCAGATGGGTCTCTAGTTTATGCATGTATAAACATGAGGGGGAAAAAAATGTAAAGCTTTTCTTCCCATTTGTATTGTCCGGAGCTTAAGCAATTAATCAGGTTTTTCCCCTATTGTGACCTCATATAAGAAGAGGGGTGTGGCTCAGGAGAAACTCATTTACACAGACACTGAAATTGCTCATTTCAAGCAGGAGCAAAAATAAACCAAGTCTGAGGTATGAAGAAATACGTCACACTTCGAGTTCTCCAAAATGCGCCTCTTATGTTCCACATGAATGATCCGGAACATTCCAGCTGCTTCACTCCTGTTCCAAACATGCTGTTTCAGTGTCTGTAGCTTTAAATGAAAGGAGCTCCCGCCATTTTGTGAAAGAGTATTTTTCCAGCCAATCAAAATGCAGGAAATGGGACTTGGCTGAAAAAGGTGCGTATGAATTGAGCCAGAGGAGGGGCTATGCAAATATGGCAACAAAAAAAATATTTTTCCTTCATGCCTGAAATGACATTGTATCAGTCAGGACTGTGAAACAGCATGTTTAAGCAGATTTACTGACTGAAATTTTATCTCGTTCCTAAAAATTTTAAAAGATCCACGACAAGGAGTGTTAACGGGACAACAGTACCACCAGATTGGTTATTTTCCTATAATACTGTAGCACAATCCACCACGTGTTATTCCTCACTCACACTCCTGGTAACCACAGCAGCTTTTCCTTGTCACACCACCAGACATGCTTAGGAAAGATAAAACGCATAAACAGAGCAGCAGGAGATCGATATTTTTTCAAACATTGCGATTTTCAATAACTATATTAAAAATATACTAAAAATCTTTTTGTTTAGTTCAGAAATTTGCTGAATCACGGCCGCTTTTCCTCGCACAGGCCGGTTTCCGTCAGCGCCGGTGTTGGGAAGGAGTCCCACAAATAGATGCTGTTGCCTTGGGTTACACGCTTCAGCCGCGCTCACGTGAGGCACTCGTGAAGAGAGAGTGAGCAAACGAGGGAGAGAGAAAGGTGGATTGAGTAGAAAGGATGAGGCAGAGACAGACGGTGTGAGATTTATATGGAGCGACAAAAAGACAAAGACAGTAAGACAGAGAGATGGAAAGGTTACGAGAAGGAAAAAGTGCGAGTGATTTGCTCTGCTAATGAGCGCCATGTCAAAATATACATAAATAGGTTGATATCAAACAGAACAAGGTATTCTGTTATACACTACATACAGGATTTGAATATTTTCATATGTATGCTTATATCAGGGGTGTTCGAGTCAAACCGGGACTTGAGCGTGAGAGCTTTATTTCTCTATATAACTCTATAATGTATTTATCCCAGTGTTTCACTAGCGCTTGGATACCATCAAGGTGGAAATTTTTCTCAGTATATCAGAGACATGATCAGACTCCCTGCTTGATGTCTGAAACGCTGGCCTCCCAAGAACACCTTAAACTGCCCCATTCTTGAAGAAGAGAAATTTGATCAAGTCCCGGATTGACTCGAACACCCCTCATATACTTTTGGTAGAAACTTCTTTAGGATAAAAATACAAAAAGTGTGTAATGTGACGTTGACTTTGCAGACAAATCGGTTGTGTAAAGAAAAACCAAAATTTTTTTTGTATTAATTATTTTTTTTTTTTTATCCAAATGGTTTCATTTACTGAGGTTAATGTTAAGGTCGGAGTTAGGTTTGGGCTTAGCGTTAACTACCTGGTTTATACAAGCATAGGAAGACAGATGTGTGTGCGTATGTGTGTGTGTGTGTACTCACGGCTGACAGAGTTTGACAAGGTCGTGGTCAGTGGTGGACGGGGGCAGGCCGCGGATGTAGAGGTTGGTTTTGCTGAGCTGCTCCCATCCGGTCGTGCTGCTGTTGCTGCTGCTGTTATTCGTGCTGCTATTGGTGCTCGGACTGGGCGGAGCCATTGGGAGTGTGGGCGGGGCAACAGGAGGCTAAGAAACAAACGTACATTCGAAAATTTATAGATTTATAGATTTTTTTGATTTTTTTTTCTGGCTTTCAAAATCTACAGATTTCTTCGCGACCTGATTTTATAAATGTTCTCTCATCTCTTCAATCCTCATGCACAAAAAAAAAACTTTTTTTTTTTTTAAAAACAATCCAATCTCCCCCTGAAAACAATCCAATCTCCCCCTGTTGTCTGTGTGAATGAAAACCTCTGGCGCACTAGATCGGAACGATCGTACTGTACGTGAGCGCGGCCCCGGCCTCACAGCCGTGCTGTTGCGTGTCGAAACAGGCAAATCACTTTGCCACGGTGCGCGTCACGCCTCCACGGTGCCTGCTTAGCATGTTAGAGCTTCGACTGCACACTCAAGTTCTGCATGGGTTCACTCACAATCTTCAGCTCCCTACCCACCTAATCAGTAACCACAGATCCTCTGTTCAGGCTACGCACTACCAAACGTACTGTACCTGCCCGAGCAGGCCTCCTGCGCTCATATCTGGCCCATCTAACCACTCAGTGTAGCACAACGATGGAGGATCATTTCCCTGCACTGATCCCTGGGGACTGGAATTTTCCCCTCGACGTATATTAGATTATTTTAGCTGCTTATGAAAGCGCACAGTCGTTTATCAGAGCTCCTGGAGTTTAAAGCCGTGCCGCAGCTGAAGCTGGATCTCTGCGGCCTTGAAAGGAATCACGGCCGCTTTTGCATTCAGACACGTTTCCGAGAAAATCCAAATTCGCTGCTGATTTGTTTTAACATTTGAAAACCTCGGTTCAGACGATTTCTGTCATTCTTCACCGAAGATCTGTTTTCTCAGCATGAAAAAGCATGAGGAGAGACGCAAGGAGTACATCAAAAGGGAACTAAAAATGAAACCTGTCAAAAAGAAATTCCTGGAAAGTACGACCAACAGAGGTTTCAATTTGACCTCCTGCAGTTGAGCAAAGTCTCAGCATCTGTACAAGTATCTGTCGAGAAAATGGCCGATCGTTCCGGTTAGGTAACTGATACGACAAATCCTTGGGGCCGTTTTAACGCAGCGTGCATGGAAAGAAATATCATAGGAAATGAATCACCTTCTCGTCAAAAAACGTGGCTGATGAACAAACCACAAAACCGAAACGCTGGATAAAATATCTAAACTACAAAAGAGTTTTATAACCTTGACTTCACAGCAGAGTTGAGTCATAGCAGAAACATTTCCCCTGACCACTAAATTCATTCACACCAGCACACAAGAGCCTAGTCAGGATGAGTAATAAAGAATCAACAGCTGGTACAGACAAAAAAAGGAAAGAGGGTTTTTTTTTTTTTTTTGGACAGGTCACATGACGAGGCACAAGGCTGAGCGGCAAAGGGATACAGGAAGCGCAGGCCTCGCCCTCACCCTTACCGCAGAGTAGAGTGACTGCGGCTGGCGTCAGTGAATCACTTCCTGTTTCTGACTCGTTCATTAAAATAAAACCCTCTCGTTCTGCTCGCGTAAAATGGCTGCCTATAAAACACCACCAGGCGGGCGTTTAGGGATCAAGAACATAATAAAGTGACTGGAAAAGCCTGGTGGTGTGAGGGACCGGGACGTCATGGTGAACTCCGGCTCCGGCTACATGTCTCGTGACTGTGTGTTTGTGTGTATGCGCGTCTGCATGTGTGTGGTTGGACCACAGTTCATGACAAGGCTAAACCTAACAACAGCACTACAGGGGGGGTGTGTGTCCTCCTGCTCCCTGACACACTGACCCAATTCTGGTTGAGTGACTCATGCACTCACAGCCTCACACACACACACACTCACACACACACGTGCATGCTCAGGTGAGCCTGGACATGCAACCCAAAGCTCATTACTCCTGTCATTCAATCAAGCTGAAGAGGTCAAGGTATACATGTGGAGCAATGTGTTTCAGCTCAACATGAAAGGAGCCAGAGGCCTCCAAAGGCCAAGGAGGAACACACCGAGGAACACACCGAGGCACCGGGTCGATTTGAACATACGGTACCGCTTTGTAAGGAAATGCTAATACTTTGAAAACAGAGCAAACTTGTTTATTGCCAAAATAGTTCTTTGCTATACAGGCATGGGAGGAATGCATGCCAAATGAGGACGCAAGTCAAATGAGAAAGAATGCATTATACTGTATGTACAGTACGATAAGATTGAGAGAGAGAGAGAGAGAGAGAGAGAGAGAGAGAGAAAGGAAGGACTGGGAAAGCAGAGAGTGCGAAAAATCGGATTCAATTTCCGGGCCATCTTTCAAGCGTCGGTGGTGTCCCCTGGGTCCGGTGCTATGTGCTGCAGTCATCCTGCACCATATGGTTCCTATAAACTGTGAAATCGTGGAGTCCTGCTAACCTCTGCTGCCACCGATCTGAGCCGAGCTACGTGACAACATATGCAAATGCCTGCTTGGAGGTGTGTAGGCATTTGTGTGTGCGTGCATGTGTGCGTGTGTTTGTATGTGTGTGTTTGTATATGTGCATATCCTTGCATTTAAAGCTGGCATACATCTGTACTTAAATAAGCTTCCAGGCCGTAAACCTCAGGAAACATCTGAAGGGTGTTTCCTGACTAACAGTAGATAGATAGATAGATAGATAGATAGATAGATAGATAGATAGGTGATTTTTCTCAAATATTACACGACACAAGATTCATAGAAATAGAACAGCAAAAGAGATAAGATTCTGTTCACTTAGAACTATTTGCCCTTTAGTAACCTTGCCTCATCCAGGCCACGCCCAACTTCTGTAACAAACTGTACAATCTCATGAATATTCAGGATTTTCTTGACACAAGTTGCCATGGCTAAGAAACTCTCTCTCTCTCTCTCTCTCTCCATCCTTAAAGTGACCCCCAGCCTGTCTGCTGTCTCACTCCTCATTAACAGCTCGGTGTTAACACTGTGAACAAACCAAACACCTCAGAAATGACCACCTAATTAAACACTTTTAGAGATAATTTGGTTGAAAAGAAAGCAAGCTGATGATTCGATTTAATGATTATTAAAGGTGTTGACTCAAGTCAGTACTGATTCATTTGCAAAAAAATTATAATACTAATAATTTCATCACTAATCTCAATCTTGAATTGACATATTTCATATTGCTTCAAAAGCTTCTTAGATGTAGAAGTGTTCAATAACGTTTTTTTTTTTTTTTTACCAATACGGCTTTTAAAAAAAGAGCTGATTTGAACCGAATCATTACAAGAATCGACTCTTCAGAGGTGAATTGAATTGAAAACGATTCATACTGCACCCTTATATGAGTCGACTCATTCGAGTTGAGTCGAATACATGATGATTCATTCATTCATTCCGGATTCGTATCAAATGTATCGACTCGTTAGTTTATTTGTAACCAAACTGAATTGAAGTCTGGTCTATTCAATGAAGGACAAAATCTAAGACCTAACCCTATAGACCTTTCAAAAAAAAAATAATGAAATAAAGTGAACATAATCTGCTATGAATAAATAAATAAATAAATAAATAAATAAAAACCCCATAGAAACCCCACAGCTTTCCTCTGATTGCCCGGGTAATTAGTTCTCTATGGCCTGTCCAGCATCGCAGTTCGAGCTCCTGCTTTTGTATTGTTATTGTCTTTACTGTTAATGATAATTATTGAATAGTCTATGGATTATTTTCACCTACCTGCTTTCGATAAGGTGTCCTCACTGGATTGGCGGTGTTTGCAAAGATCATGGTTAATTCCTTCGTCCTTGAATCAAAGAATATGTCCGTTCCAAAAAAAAAAAAAAAAAGCCAAAAATATTACAATGTTACAACGCTCTATTAGGCTACAGTAGAACTGTAATTCTTCCACATCGCACTCTTTTGATGTTGCTCGCCTACAAAAAAGGGGGGAAATCTTTGATCGGAGAGTTGACGTGACAATAACCTTTTAAAAAAAATATACTAATACTAATAATACTAATATCACCGCGTCGATGGTTTATTCCCACCTCGGCCCGTCCAACCAGTTTTCGGTAAATCGCCTGGTTCATTGATCTTCGTTCTGTTGCCCGCAGGAAAGACCCACCTACTGCGGAACGAACCATTCGTCACTCGGTCTGCGGGGGTTGCCGAAACGCCTAGCAATCATTTCAGCTATGTTTGCGAAATTCACCTCAGCTATCTGCGATTCCAAAAGGCGTTAGAATGAACGCAGAACGAGCTGAAACACTTACTGAGTGATAACACAGAGAATACACGCTTTATACAAACGGACAATGGTTTGCTCCAACCCTACACCGAGATCATGGTTGCCTCCAGCGAGCATACCACACATTCCACAACCTGACCATCAGATCCCAGCTACAATACAGCCATAGAAATGCGTCCTGGGCCCTGGGCCACAGGGACAGTCCCATCCATCCATCCATCCATCCATTTCTGAGGTGTATCGTGTCACAAATTATCTGGAGACACCTAGTTTTAACTATGAACGCACAACAGTGTGATGTACCTTTAAGGCACATCAAATAAGACAAAAAGACATGGCAGGGTGGCTTAGTGGTTAACACTGTTGCCTCACACGTCCTCCAGTGTTCCCAAATTGCCCTGCAATGGATTGTCACCTTGTCCAGGGTGTACCCCGCCTCACGACCTCGTGCCCTAAGTTCCTCCAGGTGCTCAGGTTACCTACGACAATCTAAAGATGTGGAGATTAGGTTAACTGGTGTTCCCAAATAGCCGTGTGTGTGTGTGTGTGTGTGTGTGCCTGCATGCCCTGGGATGGATTGGAACCCTGTCCAGAGTGTACCCCACCATGTGCCCTTATTTCCTCAGGGTGCTCCGGTTTCTTTCCACAGGCTAAAGACATGGAGATTAGGTTAAGTGGTGTTCCCAAATTGCCCGTAGTGTGTCTGTGCATATGCATTGGCACCCTGTCCAGAGTGTACCCCGCCTCGTGCCCTACATTCCTCCGGGTGTCCCAGTTTCCACCCACAGTTCAAAGATGTTGAGATTAGGTTCAGTGATGTTCCCAAATTGCTCGTAGTGTGTGTGTGCGCGCATGCATTGGCACCCTGTCCAGAGTGTACCCCGCCTCATGCCCTACGTTCCTCCGGGTGTCCCGGTTTCCACCCACCGTTCAAAGACGTTGAGATTATGTTAACTGGTGTTCCCAAATTGCCCACAGTGTGTGACCGAGTGTGTGTGTGTGCAATGAATTAGCACCCAGTCCAGGGTGTCCCCTGCCTCGCGCCCTAAGTCTCCTGAGACAGGCTTTGCGACCCTGTATACGGAATAAAGCGGTATAGACAATGAGTGAGTGAGTCAAAAATTTCTGAGCAGGCCTACTTACCTGCAAAAAGCAACGAAAAGCAACAAAGAGGTGAAACTGTGTGACAGTGTGAAAACAAACGACACCACCCATACTTGCCCAGAGCCTTGCCTTATCTAGCTATTCATAGGATAATCCACTTGCTAGAATCATGCGTCACACCTCAGACAGACTGAATGAACATTTTAACATCCCTCATTTTGTATCTGGGTCTTGAATTCAAAACAACATAAGCCTTCTTGGTAGAAATAAACACATCTGCAAGACTTTAACATATCCCTCTAAGTCAAAATGGGCGTTTCATATTTTTTGCATTCACGTGCCTGGGTGTTTCAGACGTCAGAACTTGTAATTGCACGGCTGCTTTCATCAGAGGTCAATCTGGTATATAGTTCCATGTGACACATCTATTTGTAAACACAACAAAAGTTGACCAGTTTGCTGTTCGGTTTTAATAGCTCCCACACCATGAAGCAAAGCCAAGACCACCGTTATCAGGATTAGCATCTGACTCAATAGAGATAAAAGAAGCTCCCATGATACTTTATTTTACCAGTGATACTTGTCAAACTTGCCTGGAAAAAAGTGTTTCATACCCCTTCTGGGACACAGACTGTCGACTATGTTCCTCCAAGTGTCTGGTAGAAATGGTCTATGACTGACTTGTGTCTTTCCCTTCAGCTGACCCCAGGAGTAATCCAGTCTGTAAGTGTTACCCTTCAGGTCACTACACCATTTGTTTAGTTTGCAGCCATACCTGCTTGTAGTGATGGTGATCAGGCCTTCGGCATGTATTGAAGACTATCTTGACTTCTGTGGTCTCCACTATGGTAAAAACATCTTCATTTTCTATACCGCTTATCCTGTACAGGGTCGCAGGAAGCCTGAAACTTTGAGCACAAGACGGGGTACATCCTGGACAAGGTTCCAAACAGTACGGGCAATTTGGGAATACCAATTAACCCAATCTGCATGTTTTACGGGCTGTGGCTGGAAACCTACCAAGCATGGCGAGAACATACACACAGACCCAAGAAATCAAACCCTCGGCCGCAGAATGCGAGGCCACGGTGCTACCCACTATGCCATCTTGTAAAAATGTTATAGACACCAATATGCTCAAGTTTTCAAGATTTTTTCATTGTTTTATAGTTCCTCACTTCTGAGAAACACTTTTTGCCCAATTTAATACTGTCTAGAAGATGGATGTGATGCTCCGAGGGCAGGTCTTGATCTACAAGACCATTTTTCCCAGTCTTAAGCTGTGCAGTTTCAGTAAGCCTGTGTCCACTATATAGTATCTGCTCTTGTTGCCTGACAGAAGTGAAACCCATTGTGGTATTAAGCTGGTATAGCCCATCCACCACAAGATTCAATGTGTTGTGTGTGTCTAGATGTTTTTCTGCTTACCACAGTTGTAAATAGTGGTTATTTGTGTTACCATAGCCGTCCTGTCAGATCAAATCAGGCTGACCCTTTTTCCTCAAGACTTTCTCATCAGCGAGGCATTTCCATTGGCAGAATTACAACTCTTGGGACATTTCTTTCCAAGCTAATCAGTGAAAACTCTGTATACTGTTATGTGTGAGAATCCCAGGATTTCTAAACTACTCAAACCAGTCTGTCTGGAACCAATGGCCAAGTCATAGTCACCTGAGGTCAGATTTTCCCCCGTATTTAAAAAAAAATGTGAACATTAACCGATGCTAATCTGTACATATGTACTGTATAGGTGTTCATTCACTTACTTCTTATTTAACCATACAGTATGCATTGCATTTTGAGATTAGTAAGGCATTTACGGTCACAAGTGGTGTCAGGACATAATCACACCAGACCTAACCTTGTTTATGTAACTGAAGAAGAAAAAATTGCGTGGGAGAGAAAGCCTGAGCTGCGATTTCACTGGGTCTGAGAACTCGCTTAGGAAGCGTATGATTTTGTAAAGCCGTTACAGAACACGTCATGTACAGATCAAAGCTGTAGATCTTTCAAAGGGATACAAAGTGCTCATGACCACAGTGAAAGCTCATACAGTCTTAGTGGCAACCACAAACTAGAACTAGTGTTACCCGCACCCACAACAACAACAACGCTGCTATTAAACACGTTACAATGTGTCGGCTCGGGCGTTTGATCATAATTGGCTTGGAAACAGCAGACAAGCAGATATTTACAATCAGGAAGGATCTCTGTTTTCATGTTAAATCTGCAGAGACTGAAATATTCTGATCAAGAATGAAGAATAGCACATCATAACTGTTTTTTATCCATTTATGATTATTGTTATGAAAGGCCTCTTAAAGTTATTGCCTATAATCAAAACTTGCATGACTTAATAGCAGTTTAATCCGTACAGAATAATAATTCCATTCAAATGATACCTGGGACGGCTGTTGAAGAGAATTAAGCAAAACTCCAGACTCAAGGTCACTTCTATGGTATAAAATACTGTACGTGGAGTCATCTCTAGTCGCTTATTTCTTATACAATATCTGCAATCGTAAGCAACAACTGTGCATTAATCATAACAGGCCTCTCTGTTGTTGGTTCTTTAGATGCTGCACTGAACACACGAGGTCAAGTCAGAATGGAGCCCCCGAGTCTATCTGGATAAAGGTGCGACGTCAATAGGTCAACAAGAAGGAGTGTAGGACACGGAGATGGAGATGGAGATGGAGAGGCAGGACGGGGGAGGGTGAGGTAAATCTGAGAGTGAGAGATCTGATTCAGCATCGAGGGAGGTCATTCGGTGAAAGTCAGACCACATGAAGAGAAAGCAACAGGGCCTTGTCTTTGTAAAGGTCCGAATGAAGCTGCTGGCTTTGCACTTATGGGTCACGCTTCCTTACACGCTTCTATTTTTTTGGTGACTGAAGTGGAGTAACATGCAAATACTGACACATTTCTTCCATTATTTATACGCTGGTGCTGTGTCTGGTTTTGGTTTCTTGCTCCGTCTGCCTTCCTGCTTTTTGATTAATTCGCGCTGTCTGAAAACACGACATCCACATGGCGAATAAAATCTAAGCGTAATCTCATACATCATTCACGATTGGCAGTTGCACAAACACACCCACCTCCCTGTGGGTGTCCAGTCACTTCCTGTGCAAAGGTCACGGCTTTTTAGCATTCATTCCAGACTCCCTCCCACCCAAAACACACACGCACACACACACACACACACACACACGCACACTTTCTCCCAGAGCCGCAGACATCCAGAACACAAGAGAACAGAACAGAACAGAGCAGCACAGTCTCGAGTCTGTCTGTCTGAGCTGAAGCCGTTGCTGAGCAACATTGCAAACTCTGCCTGTAAACAGTACGTCCGCTGAGTCTCAGCTGCCATGTTTGTGTAATCGCTCTGTGGTTTCAAGCTCTATTCCATTCCATAGAGGAATGCTTTGAGAACATGCATGCTATGCTTGCACAGTTCTCTCTCTCTCTCTCTCTCTCTCTCACACACACACACACACACTGGAAAGAAACTCTTTTCTACCCTGCCCCTGCATTTGATAATAGGCTATTTAAAGGACCCTTGTCCTCTTAGGGTCACATTGTGTTCAGAAAGAGCATCTGGCTCTTTGTACAAACAGACCAGGTCACAGAGCACGTGCTCTCTTTTTTCTCTCCCTGAGAGAGCCACAAATCTGACCTGGCATGGCACTATTAAAATCAACGACACACGGCTAAAGGTCAGCCATTCGAGTACAAACACGGCTATTATTCACATTCTGCCTAAACAACGTATACAAATTCATTGTTCTTAACTGCTTAGAATGAAAAGATATCAAGACAAACACAATATATTCTTTAAAATGACAAATATAGTAATATTTCTAATAATAATAATAATTAAAAATTCACATATTACAGTACAAGTCATACTGGCTCATATGCATGATATATAGCCATAACAATACATGACCACCTGCCTAATATCAAGTAGGTCCCCAGTTTGTCCATAAAAACAGTGTTCTGATACTTTTCTGTCGGAACCAGCATGAACCTTTTCCTCAATTTGAGCAGCGGTGCATCAATGAGTCTTGGCCACTCCAATGGATTTTTTTCTTCCTTGGACCACGTTTGGTACATCCTGACTACTGGAGACCAGGGATATCTCACAAGGGCTCCAGCTGTCTAACATCACAGTTTGGACCTTGTCATAGTAGCTCATTACAATGGCACTTGGAAGTGGGTGGGATAAATTACGCAGCAAGTCACCATTTTGTCCCTGAAGTTGATGTTTTTTTTTTGCCATCTGAGCATTCAGGTAAATGTTAGTGTATTCGAACCTTGATATACAACATAACACAATATATTACATAATTCATTACGCAAACGATACAGCAGTATCTTCATAATGTACTGTATATTAATTTTACATAAATACGCATGGAAGTTCTCCTTGATTGGGCGCTTTAGTGTAGAATATTGATCTAAAGTCTTGGTTGCTTTTTGGCCACAGCATTAAATATGTATCAGTCCTAATGACCGATCAGTGCCTGAGATCTCAGCCCTGAAGCCTGCTCCAAGCTTAGCCTCCTAAAGTGCTCACCGTCTGCAATCTAAACTCCATTACTCCATCATGACAAGGAGTACCGAGCATTTCTATGGACGTTTGGTTTCCTCGCACTTCCTGCCTACGTACTGCACTTCACATCAAAAATCACTTCCATTTCATATCAGATATTGAAAAATGCAAACAGCACTTTCTTAGATAGAATAAATCAAATAACACGTTGCCCAGATTGGTTTAAAGTCATCGTCAAGACATGTTTTAAAGCCTCGCTCCTGACTAATAGCTGACCGAAGATATGTTGAGAGACGGCAGGAAATGATCTAGACATAAATACAACCTGTTTCGTCATCGTAGGCCAGAATGTCATGCTGTATTTTTACTTGAGGCCCAGAGCTGTTGTATGCAGACATCATCTCACTGCTGAATTATAGATGGGATGCTCAGTAACAGTCCCAGGAGGGTTACGGATTTCAGCCATTTTTACCTCCTCCTCATCATCTTTTTATTCAGTCGTTCATATGTGTGTTTTTAATCAAGGAATTTTACTTGCGTTGAATAGATCTGACATTGAAATCATACATTTTTGTGAATGAAAGGTATGAAAATGACTTGAATTTTGTGTATCGCTTAGAGATACTCAGGGACACGGGATGGCCGGGGTAATCCTGTCTGCTGAAGACATGAGCTTAGACAAGGTAAACAAGCCATGATGACATTAAGACATTCGTAGAAATGACAAAATCGAATCACTAACAACTGGATTCCACTTGTAACCTGATCCCGAGCTTTAAAAATGGATTGCTTTTCTTTAATTCCGCTTCCTCTTTTCGTTTCCTCAATTCCTTTCTGCGGATGCAAGGAAAGCAAGATAGGACAAATGATTATATATAGACATATATAAATGTATCTATATAAGAGGCATGCTCACTCAGTTTTTTTTTTTTCTTCTGGAGCATTTCTATCACTGGTCTACCTTACATGCTAAAAGACTTCCGCATAGGAAGCATCTGTATTTCCTTTCTGTTGAAGCAGGCATGGGTCATGAAGACAACCTCAGACCAATGGGTATTTTTTTTTCTTCTGCAGATAAAAAGTATGAACGACACAGATGTCACACTACATTCCCATGACTGATTTTTGTTAATGAGAAGAAATATATACAGTATATAAATAAGAAATATATATATATTTTTTTTTTTATTTTATATTTTTTCAAATCTAATCCATTACCTTCACATTTCCATCTTGGATCTTTTGTCAGCTCTTTTTCGCAGCCACTCGCTACAATTTACTAACTTGCTACAGCATTAAATATTGAAACTTGAAACGCTTGAACACTTCCTCTTCCTGGGGCCTTCCTGAGAGAAACTCAAAAAAGCTATGGCAAGCATTATTAAGTTCTCCGCTTTTCATTCCTAAAAAGTTTTATTTAATCTTTTATTTTTATTAACTACATATTTGTCAAGAATCAATAAACCATAGTGCAATGTATAATAAAACATTTCCAGTACTGTGCAAAAGCCTGGAGCCACCCCTCATTTCTTCATATTAAATTAGATTAAATAAAAAAAAAATGGGAACAAATGTTTTACTGTGACAGGCTGCAAAGTGCCTAATAATGCAATTTAATTATTGCGGTTTTATGTAACAATCTCAGCAGCGACCTCATTTCCCCTCTCACCTGTTCCAACCACTCAACATTCACCATGACCTGTTTACCAATCACCAGCCTGATCATCTGTTTCTCACTGGTTCATGCCTGAAAGTTTGATATTTTGACCGTCTGAATGATTCATAGGTCACTGTGTGGCTTAACAAACAAAAACACATTCCACTGGAACTGGTCAGGTTACAGGGACTCGGCAGAAAATGAGAGAAATGAACTTGCCAAAAATGAGAGACAGAAAGTCCTGCACGAATCCTAGAGAACTACTCCTCAAGGCTACATTAAAAACACAAGAAGGTCTGGCTCTTTGGAAGCAAAATATAACAAAACTGAGAGGTGGATCATGACTTTTGCACAGTACTGAGTATCTTAGCTTGATCAAAAGCATCTGGAAACATCATAGGGTCTGATTGCTGGAAAGCATGCATGGACGCGGCTTAAATTCAATTAAATAGATATTTTTTTTTATGGACAAAAATCAGTGAAGTGCCCCAAACACTGGCGAAACAGGACTAGGTCAGACTCTACATTATAAAGGAAATGAAAAAGCAGTACATTAAAAGCAATAAAGCATAAAATACTGTACAGTATATACATTGTGAATATACAGGAAAAGGCAATATCGTAATTCATTTTAATGTAGTTCTTCTTCCTAGGCAATTAATAATTCATCACATGAATTTAATACAGCAATACAGCATAAGAAATTCACATGCATTTCGATTCACTCTTTGATTGTTGTAGCTGTATGGAGTGTAAGTTACATTTATAATCCACGCTTTATTGATAGTTTTCTTCATCTGAATTGCATAAAACCCAAGATGACTTTATGTTCCCCCCAAGTGCTTGAATTTGCTTCCACAAATTGTGTGTGCAGCTTATCTGATTTACACAGAAAATCCTGACAGTCCCTGTCGGGTATTTTTCTGACCCAGAAACCTGACGGTATGGAGAGATTTTCTTCAGAGAAGCGTTAGGAAAAACTTAGGGTGTACAAAATATTACGTTCTGTCTAGGCTTTAGATATGTCTAGCTTGCTTTATATAACCATGCCTCTGAAATCACATTTTAGTAGTTTATAAAATCAGGACAGGATATTAAAAGGCAGAAATCTGGTTTCTTGATAACCGAAAATCTAATTTAGTTCAATTGCATGGCATGTTGGTTTAATAATTAGCACTATCACCTCACGCATCTTGGGTTTGGGGGGGGGGGGGGGGGG
>JAAGKR010005820.1:31446-47921 GCA_011419295.1 Clarias macrocephalus
CCCCCCCCCCCCCTCTACGTCAAATCTCACCCCAGTCTGGGTACATGGTGTTTTCATGTTCTGATTTCTGGGCTTTCTTCAGGTACTCCTGGTTTTCTGGGTTCCTCCCAGTGTCTAAACTCACATATTGTCGGTTTTTTTTTTTAATTGCTTGTATGTTTGGGTAAGTGTCCTTTACCTCGTGCCCCGAGCTCCCTGGCATAGGTTCCAGAAAATATGGAAAATTACTATGCAAAAGTTTTAAGCCCCACTCATTTCTTTAGCTTAAATCTAATGATGTTGATTAAATTAAAGAAATAGGAACAAATGTGACTTAAGATTGGTTGTTTATATACCAACTTCAGCAGCAACCTCATTTCCCCTCTCGTCTGTTCCAACCACTCAGCATTCAGCCCTGAAGTTGTTTAGATAAAGAGTGAAATTGATTCATAGGCTGTGGTTAAAAAAAAAAAAAAACGTCTCAAACTGCTCAGGTACAGGGGCTGCAGAGAAAATGAGCGCCAAAACCTTGCCAAGAATGAGAGCCAGAAAAGGTCTTCAGGAAGCGTGCAGAACTATTACTCAAGACTATATTAAAAATACAAGAAAGTCTGGATTTGGTAGCAAAATATGAAGAAATAAAAGGGGCTTTTGCACAGAACTGTACTTCAAATGCAGAACAAAAGAGAAAGTGAAGAGAGAATAATAATCTATATTTTCTGTTGTTCATTAATTAATAACTTTGAGGGTAATTGACAAGGAATAATAATAATAATAATAATAATAATAATAATAATAATAATAATAATAATAATATTTACTGTTACTGGAAACAAATTAAGCTTGGGGTGGTCTTGATTAGTATGAAAATTTTTTTTTTGAAAAATTATCGTTGGAATATTAGTTACATACACGCCAAAATAGAATCTCTAAACCTGGCTGTAAGCCTGGCCTCATGGCGAATATAATTTTCTGCGAGTATAAATACGGCCAAAGAACAATATAATGCGGTCAGTTATGACCAAGCAAAACAGTGCATGTTGTTTGGAGTTTTTCATTTCATATCATTTCATGAATCTCTTACATTTCTGTTCATCCCCAACACTGAATGCATGCTTGATGCTTTCAGCTTTGATTTTTCCTTTCATCCTCGCCAGAAGCTTTTCCTATTTGATGATCTTTGCATCCCTAGCTTTAAATTGGTTTCTCTTTTATCTCTTTTCCATGCCTTCTTCTTCTTTTTCTTCTTTTATTGGTTACAAATTTGAGTTTCTCCAAGAATCAGTTCCTCATTGTCTATTTTAGCCATAAACTAGGCACGGGTTTCATCTTCGGCCATTCAGATTAGGAAAAGAACCAAGACTGGGGGGTTGGAGGGGGGATGGGGGGGGGTGTACCACGTCTACTTCCTCACTGGGTTGTTTTGTGTGGTTTGCTTCCTGAAATCTGAGCTGTGCATTTTTGCTTACTGCATTCCTGGAATACTCACAGCCCTCTAACACACACACACACACACACACACACACACACACACACACACACACACACACACACACACACACACACACACACACACACACACACACACACACACACACACAAAAGGAGGGCATTCTCAGGAGACTTTTCTCACCTTTTTACTGATAGATAGATAGATAGATAGATAGATAGATAGATAGATAGATAGATAGATAGATAGATAGATAGATAGATAGATAGATAGATAGATTCTTTATTGCCATTTCACAGGCTACAATGAAATTAAGTGTCCCTCCTTATGGTGCAGAATTAAAAATAGTAAAGGATAGTCATAAAAGTAAAATAAGTATAAAATAATATAAATCTAACCATATGTGATCAGATATTACTGCTCAGAAATGACTACTACTACTATTACTGTAATTATTATTATGTTGTCATTAATTGATCAGCAAGGCCACTTAGTCTACTTAGTCATGCGGCACACTGCAATCCAGCCCTTTGTACACCGAAGGCCCCTTTCAGTAATAGTGTAATAGTGTAATCCGATATCCAGAGAGTCTAATGCACATTGCGGAGAGCCGGCCTCAATCACAGACCGGATCAGAGTGTGTTTGGAGCTGCTCGGACATCGTTAGGCTTTTCTAGAGGAGGCGAAATCAGATCCTGCGCTGCAGGAGGAGTGGACTGGGTGGTCGGGACGGACAGACGTGAGGATCCACAGGGATTCCACGTACTAAACCACTCCAGGGGGAATCGGGAGCAGGGTCACGCATGAGTGAAAGGGAGCGGTTTAGGGGGAGGTGAACAGGCAATACGCATTACTGACATACCAGAGAGGGAGTCTGCTTTCCTCAACCTTCCCATTACCTCTCAATCTCACACTATACACACTTCCCTGCACTGTCCATTAGGATTTGTTTACAGACCAGGACAGCTGCAGTTTGCTTTGCACTGCGGCCTCGGATGGAGAAATCTGAACCGGGAACTCTAACATTAACTACACTGACATACAGTTTGTCTGGGACTAGGTGAGGCACATAGATGAAGTTGTGACTCTTGAAGTATTCATTTCCCTGGTGCAGAGTGTTTGCATTCAGATTGAGTTTCTGACAAACGAGAGCGGAAAAAGGTGATGACAGCAGTGAGGGCATTTCTAAAAATAAAAGAATTATATATATTTAAAAAAAACTTTTTCCATCAGTGTTAAACATAATACACGACACTGCACTGACGTGTTGCATGGTACTCCTACTGCTCATGATAATACTGCTAAATACCACCCAACCTTAGGTATATGACTTAACCTTAAGTGTATAAACTTACGCAACATGTTGCATGTCTGTTTTTCATTTTGCCTGTGCTTTAAATTCCTATGACATTACTGCATCATTTTTTTTTTTTTGTATTGTTTTTAGTTTCCACTTCAAGCTAGTTTTCCTATCACAAACACAAGACCTTATGTGCGAGCGCATATAAACCCAAAGACTCGAATGGAATCCTGGAACCCACCATGCTTTGTTATGACCTGGACACCACTTTGATATATTTTCTCATTATCTACTGGCAGGAAGAGACAAGGCCTGTGAGCTGTGCTCTGTCTGATTCGATATGCTGTGGGATCTATTTCCACAGGAAGCCATCCCACACCTCCCACTTTTACCACTTCCTGTAGTAGAGGAAAAAATTTGAGTTGCGCATGAGAGGCAGACTCGGTGACCTTACCGAGAAGCACGCTTTCCGTCGGTGAAGTTTTTCTACGCAGTTACTTGAAGTAATCTGAATGATACTGTGAGATGTGCGATAGATTAGCCGGGGGGCGGTGATTTTTCATTCTTGCTTAGGATGGCTTTTTAGAAATGCCTTGCATCA
Source organism: Clarias macrocephalus (assembly GCA_011419295.1). Classification (NCBI taxonomy): domain Eukaryota; kingdom Metazoa; phylum Chordata; class Actinopteri; order Siluriformes; family Clariidae; genus Clarias; species Clarias macrocephalus. The sequence goes on from JAAGKR010005820.1 coordinate 34,777, forward strand.
ATATATAATTTAGAGTATTGATAGAGTCTGATTGGGTTAGTGGAAATTATTCCGGTTATTCTCAGAGGGTCACTTTTGTGACAGTGATTTAAATAATATAACTGAAATAAATCATGTATAAGGAGCTCTGGGTGATCTTAATGAGAGAACAAAAGCAGCCTCATAGCATGATGCCACCACCACCGCCACCACCACCAGAGGTGGAAAGTAACGAATTACATTTACTCGCGTTACTGTAATTGAGTAGTTTTTTTTTTGTGTACTTCTATGTTTTAAAGAAGTTTTTAAAATCTGTAATTTGACTTTTACTTAAGTATGTTTTGTTTGAAGTATTGTGATTCGTTACATTTTAAATCATATGCGCTAAAACAAATGAATGAAAATGCAAAAAATATTATGCTTTGAATAAATCAGGGGTGTCCAAATCCAGTCCTGGAGGGCCAGTGTCCAACACAATTTGGTGCTTCTTCTTCTCAAACACAGCTGCTTTAACTAATCTGTTAATTACTAGGTTCAATGGGTGTGTTTAGGTGTTGGTGAATTACAAACTGTGCTGGTCACTGGCCCTCCAGGACTGGATTTGGACACCCCTGGTATAAATGCTTCGCTGCGCCCGCATGTGTATATCGTGTCCCGGTCGCGCGCCGCTCCAGACTCCACTCCAGTTTTTCGGACTGTCCCCACATCGACATCTACCTGACCTTCCACACGGTTGCTTCCGCCCTGAGAGTGACGTCATCAACCAGCGCCATCATATATAAACCGGAGAGAGAGACGCGGGAAAGAGATGTTTTGGTATTTGGTTGTGACTTTTTGCCTCCCATTGACTTTGACTATTGCTTTTGTTGGTCTTTGTATATATTTGTAGATAATTTCACTGTATGTCTGTGCACTCACCAGTAGTAGGGGCGTGGCTGCCATTTATTTTGGGAAGAGTTATTTACTGTTTTTGGTTTAGTTAGTCAGGGAAGGGACCTGTATTTTTGTTTGTGTTGTTTTTTTGTTGTTGTTGCAGGTAATAAATATAAATACCATTTTAGATTATTATTTTGGCCTGGGTCCACCCTGAATCTGATCCTCCTCCTTTGTGTGTGTGTGTGTGTGTGTGTGTGTGTGTGTGTGTGTGTGTGTGTATTTTTTTGTAAAGCAATACAAACCTCAATATTTCATCAGTTAATGACTGGATCTAGTTCTTTCTGCCATATACCACCATTTCCATACAGTTTACAATAGAACCCTGAACCAGTCTTTTGCTGTGCGGCCCAACCCTAGACTGGGACGTAACGCCATATTTAAGTGACCACTTTGATTTTCAAGCACAAGAAAGACAACAGTTTTATTATGCAAAGGTGTTCCTTCAGTTAAAAACAACTGGTTTGAGATTTATATCTGCTCATCCTTTTTGAACTACGCTAGACTGCCTCATCCCACCCCCGCTGTTAAATTATTATTATTTTTTTTAAGTTATTCAGTAATGTTTATTCTGCTACTTTTTACTTTTACTTGAGTAGATTTTTATAGTGGTAACTTTACTTGTACTTCAGTAAAATTTGACTGAAGTAACAGTACTTTTACTTGAGTACAAAAATTTTTGTACTCTTTCCACCTCTGACCACCACCATGGGCATTGATTTCTTTGGGTGTTCAACTGTCTTGCCTATTTAAGCACAAGATTTGATGTTTTGACCCAGAGAAAGTGCTTCTGTCACCCAAGAAGATCAGTAAAGCTTCACACATTCACGGCATGAGCAAGAGACGCCAGCTATTCCTGTAGCACCTTTAATGCCACTCTCGGTCTCTTGGCAGCCTTCCTGATATGCCTGGTTGACTTTTTTTTTTTTTTGGAGGGACTTCCTGATCCTGGTCTCCTGTTCATTTTCTCGACTTGTTGAAGCCGCCCTTCACAATGTGGTTCAGCTGTTTAACTATCAAATACCACAAATCCCTTTGAGTGACGATATATCTGCATATACACACACACCAGTGTATGAAGGGAAAACATAACCCAGAGTCACTGCTGGTTCTGGTAAGCTTAGTCCTTTTATGAAGGGAGGAGGTCACCTCTGCCCCGGGGTCACGCCTGACCCTTCAGAGGCTTTGGAATCCAACAGGGCATAATTAGCAGCACAGAGGCCTCACCGTCCGTAAAAATACCATTTGGAGTGTAAAAGTCAATCTATTACTATATAGTGTAAAGTCAATTCTATTACATATTCGTATAAATGGTATTCTTGAACAAGCACTAACCAGAGTGTGTGTGTTAGTGGATAATTATGGATGCACTTATTTACCATGAAGGATGGTACACACACACACACACACACACACACACACACACACACACACACCCTTTCTAGAGCAAACTGCATGCCATGTTTGAAGTTACACATTTTTTTTAAGTATATTTAAAAATATAGACATGAAGTCATCTGGTTAGTAGCACCTAAATACAAATACTAAATCAGCAAGTTGAGATAGTTTCAATTATACCATGTGATTTCTCTGAAATGAAACATGTACAGTTTCATTTTCATAGGGGCAGAAATTTCTGATACTGACAGTTTAATAGGGCCATCTAGTGGCTATTATTTCACATTACACCATAAAGGAACTCTTCGTTGTTTTGATGAATGATTGATGACTTTATGTGAATGAAAATAAATCTATTTGTGCAATAATAATAATAATAATAATAATAATAATAATAATAATAATAATAATATAAAGGTAAAGATAAAGAAGAAGAAGAGTGATCATCATCGTCGTCGTCGCCATCATCAAACCAGTGTCAAGTACCATCACGTAACAGTTACATTTACATATGAATTTAATCTGCATTTTAAACTCAGTCCAAAATTGTGTATAACCTTAACTTCCATTATTGACACTCAATCATGTGATGCACATTTGCATCATAGCACTAAATGCATTCTGTACAGCTGAGGCCAAAAGTTTTGAGCATGACACAAATATTCATTTTCACAAAGTCTGCTGCTTCAGTGTTTTTGTCAGATGTTACTGTGGCATATTGGAGTATAATTACAGCATTTCAAATTTCAAGTGTCAAAGGCTTTTATTAACAATTACATTACGTTCATACAAAGAGTCAGTATTTGCAGTGGCGACCCTTCTTTATCAAGACCTCTGCAATCCGCTCTCGCATCCTATCAGTTAACTTCTGGCCACATCCTGAGTGAAGGCAACCCATTCTTGCATAATCAATGCTTGGAGTTTGTCAGAATTTGTGGGGCTTTGTTTGTGCACCCGCCTCTTGAGGGAGTTTCCTGCCCATGGACCCAAGATTTCGATGATTCGTTCCCCAAGCCACTTTTTGCCACTTTTGCCTTATGGCAAGATGCTCCATCATGCATCATGGAAAAGGCAGTGTTTGTTACCAAACGGTTCTTAGATGGTTGGGAGAAGTTGCTCTCGGAGGATGTTTTTGTACCATTCTTTATTCATGGCTGTGTTCTTCAGCAAACTTGTGAGTACACATGATTAGTCTCAGGATGCTTTACTGTTGGCATTATACAGGACTAATGGCGCTCACCTTAATACGTTTCAAGAAGGGCAGCAAAGAAGCCACTTCACTCCAGGAAAACCATCAGGGACAGACTGATATTCTGCAAAAGGTAAAGGGATTGGACTGCTGGGGACTGGGGTACAGTCATTTTCTCGGACGAATCCCCTTTCTGATTGTTTGGGGCATCCGGAAAAAAGCATGTCTGGAGAAGAAATGGTGGGCGCCACCATCAGTCCTGTGTCATGCCAACAGTAAAGCATCCGGAGACCATTTATTCTCAAAAACCTGTGGCTAAAGCTGTAAATCAATACAAATCTAATCAAGACACATTTTCCCCATCCAGAAGAGGGCGCTAACATTTGCAAATTGTAAATTTTTCTTCTAATCATTGGTGAAACCAGTGTGGCAATCACAATCCCAATCCATGCACAAAACTTCATTTGTAAGGAGACCGGTACCTTTGATGATGATCATCTTGATCTTCGGAAGTTTTGGTTTAATTTGGTTTTGTGTGATGGAATGTTATTGTATCTTTAGCTGTTGCAGTGAGACCTGCAAGGTTTGTGCCATAATATACTGGTATTTTGAGCTATTTGTGATACCCATCATCCCCAGCTGTGCCATAGCATGATGCCACCTCGATCATGCACATAATAATAATCTGCCATGTGTTTCATTCCAAACATATCTTTTAGTATTATGCCCATAACGATCACTTTTTGCTTTACAGTTTGGGGTGATTTAAGGGGATTGGATGTGTTTTTCACGAGAATGTGCTTCAGCCTAGCCAGTCAATACTGTAACGTGAAAAAAAGCTAGACATTATTAAAGGTGATTGTTGAGGTGACCTGCCAGATATTTCTGGAGCCCCTTAATATATGAATATTGTCCTAGGGCTCCTGATAACTTTCCTGATTTTAGATTTGTCCATTTTGGATGGATATCCTGTTCTTGTTTTTTTTTTTTTTTTTATGCATAGACACGTGCCTTATTATAAAAAATTATTTACTATACAATTTTTTTTAAACCTAAATTTTGTTGGGTTGATATAGATACTGTACGTTCACATTCTCCATTCCATCCTGGTGTCAGTTGAATTCCAACACAAGCACACCTCATTCTGCTTTATGAGGTCCTGAGTAGGTGACCTGATCATCTGAATCTAATCTTATTTTATGAGAAAAACTACTTTAAAAAAAGGGGGGGGGGGGACAAAAACTACAAGATATATTAGAAGCATATAAATAAAGCATATAAATCACAAGGTAACTGGAATTTTAAAAATAACCATTCACCATGCTGAAAGAGTTGAAAAGAAAGATTTTGAGGTAGAAAGTCCTGGCTTTACTGGCACAGGGATACAGTAAACATCAGGTTTATTCATTCTAAACATTTAAAATTTAGTAGTACACAAGAACAAGTCTTGAGCAGTAGACATTGTGGACAACTAAGCTACACGCTGGCAGAGGGTGAAAACAAATCTCTACTGACAGGGTGACCACAAGCTCATTAGAATGTCACTCAACAACAGTAGGATGACATCAAGTGGCCTTCAAACAGAGAGTCAAACTGAAGCTATGGTAAAATGCACAATGAGGACGGTTTAAAGTCAGAAAAAAGCCCTTCATCAAATAGAAGTGAGGAAGAGCCAGGCTAAGGATTGAAAAAAGACCACAGGAAAACTGGAGTAAGGTCAGCTTCCCTGATGGTCCAATTTTCAGCTTTGGCCAACACTAGACAGAAACCTGAAGAGGCCCACAACCCATAGTGTCTCACACCAACTGTGAAGTGTGGGAGAGAACTGGTGATGATGTGAGGTGCTTCTGCAAGGCTTTAATCTGCCAGCTTTATCTTTGTGTAGAAAGCATGAATCAAGCCATATACACTGTTATCGAAGGAAAGACAATTTCTTTCTTCTGCTCTGGTATGCTCCAAAACACTGAGGACCGGGTTTTTTTTTTTTTTTTTCCAGCAGGAAAATCCCCCATGCCATATATTCAGGTCAGTCAAGGTGTAGATGGAGGACCTCCAGATCAAGACCCTGCCACTACCAAGCTAATCTCCAGATCTGAACCCCATTGAAAACCTCTGGATTGTGATCAAGTTGAAGATGGATAGTCACAAGTCATCGAACAAAGCTGAGATACATTAATTTTTGCAGCAAGAGTGGCATAAAAAATCACTGTTTTTCTTGATATGTATGTGCACATCATAACTGTAAAAATAAACATCGTAATCATAAAATCTCAGAAAGGACATGAACTTTTATTTGTGTTGTTCAAGATCTGGAAACACTGCATTGTTTTCTTGTTATTGTGATGTGTACCTTTTCTTTAAATAAATATGGTTCTCAGGAGTTTATAGAATAAAAAATCCGTTTATTTTACCAAAACACAAACCTATCAAAATGAAAAGCTGAGAAATTAATCAAGCTGCAGTGCTATCTTTTCCACCTGTGCATATATGCGTGCATATACTGTACAGAGGGGACAAAAAATGTATACATACTATCTATGCCCTTTCCTAAAACTCCAAATGAATTATGGCAGCAATGTGTAGTATTATGTTTCCTCTAAATATGGCAGTAGTCACACCATCGTTGATGTGCATATATTTTTCATGTAGAAGTGTGTATGCATTTTTGGTCCCCTCTGTATATACAGTGTATACACTACCAGTCAAAAGTAGGAACAACACACCATATTATTCCATGCTTTTCTGATTTTGATTTCTTTCTACACTGTAAAACAATAATCATTTTAATAAGAATAATAATAAAAAAAAACCAATAATCTCATTTGAAGAGTTGATATTGAATAGTGTCTGTTATTTATGCTCTGTAAGGCCTTCCTAACGACTCTAATCTGAGGTGCTGTTTGTTAATTGGTGACTAACAAAGGCTGGTAACTACGAAATTCTCTCTCCTTCTCCTTTCCTGTGATGGTCTTCATGAGAGCCAGTTTCATCGTGGTGCTTGATGGGTTTTCGCAAATGCACTTGACACTAGGATGCCAATCACTCACATGGCACCATTTATACATTCATTTACAAATGAGGCAACAACAATTAAAGCAATAAGAGATTGATTTGCTAAGCATTGAGATAAGAAAACTATTCTAACCCCAGTCTGACAGAGATAGAAGGCACTGTATAATAATAATAATAATAATAATAATAATAATAATAATAATAATAATACATTCAACAGTCTAGCAGATCACTAATTGAGGTTCATACTTATAATAATGTGTTGAAGACCCCTAAACATCATGAGAATATAATGAGACTTTAACTGTTATTCAGGATCAGTGTAACAGGGTAATCTGGCACCACAATCAAAACAGGTCATATCCATTACGTTCTGGTTAATAAACAGTCGCATGTTTGAGATTATAAAGGCATCTGGTGTACAAAAACAATTACTCATGCTTTTTGTTGCAAAGGTCCTTGGAAAATATATTGAGCTACAATACCATCAGGGTAAGTAGTGCTAGCGTGGTGCAATATTGACAATAATTGGCCTCTTGAAGAGCTTATTTCCTTCAAAGCAACACAAATATGACTCTAGTTGCTCTTTTAGAAAAAAGAAAAGAAAAGAAAAACAGATTAAAACAGATGGTGTGTAATTTAGTGTATTTCATATGATGTTTTTTTTTTTTTGGAGTTATAATCACAGATGCGGGTTAGGGTGTGGGGATGGGTGAAATAGAGGTCTGTGCTCAATGGAGAAGTGGCAGCAGGCAGATCCTAAGGTGTCAAAATTGCCTGGAGCAAAAAGAAAAGGGGGGGGGGGGGTAGGAGTAATTTAGGGAAAAAAAAAAGCAGAGATGAATAGGTTCACACTGACAACTCATCTTTTGTGGAAGACCAACAATTAAATAGTCACTAAAGACTAGTGGAGATCAGCATGCTGAGATGAAAAAAAAGGGGTTTTGTATAATTTTATATCAGCCAAACATTTAGAACAAAACAAACTTTAATGAAAATATCAGTAATGATTTGGTGCTTATTAAATTAATAGGCTAGTATATCACTATAATTTTTCTTTACATTAAAAAATTAATTAACTAATTAATTTTACTTATGTTTCCCAAATCCTTCCCTATCCTACCGTTACAGATTGACCTAAATCTCAAATCTCTCATTAGGTACTTAGGTCCTGGGTTGGACCAGGCTCCTGGGTTGGACCCCCTTTTCTCTTCGGAACTACCTTAATTCTCAACAAGTCGCTAGAAACATTCTTTAGAGATTTTGGTCCATATTGCCATGACAGCATCACACAGTCAAGGCATTTTTCTTGGGTGTACATCCATGAGCCGATTCCCCCTTTCCACCACATGCCAAGAAAATGATCTACTGGATTGAGATCTAGTGACTGTGGAGGCCATTTGTGTACACACCATTTCCCCACACCATTACACCACCACTACCAGCCTGAACTGTTGATACAAGGCAGAATGGATCCATGCTTTCAAGTTGTTTATGGCAAATTCTAATATCCCTAATATCCAAATGTTGCAGCAGAAATTGGGACTCATCACACCAGGCAATGTTCGTCCAGTCTTCTGTCCAATTCTGGTAAGACCATGTGAATTGTGTCCACAGTTTCCTGTTCTTAACTGACAGAAGTGGCACCCAGTGTGGTTTTCTGCTGCTGTAGTCCATCTGCTTGATGATTCGATGTGTTGTATGTTCAGAGATGCTCTTTGAGTTACTGAGTAGTTGTCTTCTTATCAGCTCGAACCAGTCCTGCCATTCTCCTCTAACCTCTGGCATCAACAAAGCATTTTCACCGATAGAACTCCCACTCACTAAATATTTTCTCTTTTTGAAACCATTCTCTGAAAACAATAGAAATGGTTGCGTGTGAAAATGCCAGTAGATAAGCAATTTTGGAAGAAAATTGCTTAGACCAGCCTATCTGTCACCAACCACCCTGCCACATTCACAGTCAATTAAATCAACTTTCTTCTTCATTGCGATGCTCAGTGAGAGTAGAAATTCCCTTTATTTCTCGATATAATCTCCTGCTACACTAATGCACTTATCTCAGTGTTTCACGAGTGCTTGGATACCATCATGATAGGACGTTTTCTCAGTACACCTGAGCCATGATCAGACTGCCTGCTTCATGTCTAAAAAGCTGGCCTCCCAGCAACTCCTTCATTAGAAAGTGGCTGTGGCTTTAACTCCTAACCGAGTTCCTGTAATATGCAAGTGGTGTTTGTGAATGATTGTGTGTGGACAGTTCCCACAGACAGATGTGTCTCTTCCTCAAGTTGATGACAATTTATCGAGGATCAGCCGTTCGTCTCATTGAACGTTCATGGGAACAACTGCGACATCGGCTTTCTTTAAAATGTTTACACCATTCACATGTTTTACTGTCACCGTACTGGTCCTTGAAGTCTTCTGTAAATGCTATTCGGCTTTATGCCTTCATTCATGAAAACTTTCATCAGTCCAGGTTAGGCTTGGCTACCCATTGTACATTCATTTTTGTTTATATCCAAACATGTTAATATGTCTATGCACCTCATTGTTTCTTTAGATAATCTACTTGATTGCACAAATGCACAGTGTATCATAGCATACCAATTAGTATTTCAAATCAAAACTTTCATTTAAATTTAGCTTTAGCCATGTTATAATCAATGCATTTTTCTAGAATTTGTTAACCTCCTGCTTTAACAATCTAATCGAATCTAAACAAATCAAATTTCTACATTTTACTCAAAAAATAAAACCAGAAACCAGTCTCAGTCTGTCTGTCTGTATGTATGTATGTCTGTATGTCTGTCCAGGCAGATTTTGTCACAGTATCGCGCAAAACTGGATGAACAGAATTTAATGAAACTTTTACAGTACTTAGGTATCAATGTAACTAAACACCTGCACCGATAGATATTAATTAGAAAAGGTAAACTGAATATTTTTACTGGGATTAGTTCATATTTTCACAGTTGAAATAACAGTGTCGAAGTGGTACAAGTGAATTTAACGCGCTGGAGTCGTTTTAAGACAAAAAATAATATTTATCTGATTTCTGCGATTCACTCTCCAATTACCGAACAGGAAATGTTAATCTAATCCCCCCCAACAAACTTAAACCATCAGTAACGATGTTTTATTCGATATTAAAACAGAAAAAGACTATTATTTTGAAACCTCTATTTGTTTCCTCTCAGGACTTGACATGGCTACGGTTGCTCTCTTCATTGTGCTAATTCCGGCTGATTCATTGTAGAGCTGCTGAAGCTTTAGCACTGACACTGACACTCTGACGCTGTTTAATTATACAGGTAATATTATAAAGCAATAATGTCTTCAGATCGTTTTTATCTTATACTAATGTGGAATTTCTCTGTGAAATCGGGATGTTTTAGTTGTTTTAGGGGTTTATATCGGGCTAGAGCATTATTTTTAGTTAGCGGGTTAGCTAGCAACCTTAGCGCTAAGCTTTATATATATGTGCGTATATGTGCGCGTGTGTGTGTGTGTGTATAATTTTATGTTTAGCTTTTAAACGTTTCAGAGATATTTTGACGAGTCATGTTGGTTTCAAGCCAGTGTGTGTGATGTAACTTAGTGTTAGGTGTGTGTGTGTGTGTGTGTGTTAGTTATGTGGCTAGCTAGCATAGTGCTAGCTCAGCTTGTTAGCTTCTCATATGCTTCTGTAGTTTAAAAAAGCTAAAAATAATTTCTGCTGAAGTTCACATTTAAATATGATTTTTATTTATCAAATAAAGAAATAATTATATAAATCAATATGGGGGTGATAAACAAGTTAGCTATGGAATAGCATGAGTGTGTTTCAGTGACATGACTAGCTAGTTAGCAAACATGACTAATGTAGTTAGACTGAATGTGACATTGTAAGACATTTTTCTGAACAATGTTTCTCTCTTTCGCTCTCTCTCATTCAGTTTGAAGATTTATTGTTTTTGTTTTTTTAGGGTTTAAATGGACCGGTTACTGAGGCTTGGAGGTGGGATGCCTGGACTAGGACAGGTAATTTGTATAAAATATAAATTTTATATAACATGTATAATATTGAATTTATACCAGTTGGTATCATAAAGTTTCGAGACTAGTTTTGTAACACATCGCAAGATGGCAGCACAAGGCTGCACGCACAGTCACAGGGAGTACCGACCTTACGTCCCATAAGTCAGTGTGCCAAAATACATGGTCCTGAGTACATCGGAAGCTGTGCAGCTGGTGCTATTCTGACCACGTGCATTACCACGACTGATAGTTCATCATGAACAGCAAGTTAGAACAAAGTGCAAACATGGAATTCTGCATGAAACTGGGAAAATCTGCCACGGAGTTGTTTGACATGATTTGGCAAGTTTATGGTGATGCTGCAGTGAGTCGTTGAGTTCAACTTGTGCATAATGATCGTCGGAGAACAATTCACAACATTGCTGCCGTTGTCGGTGTGTCCCATGGAACAGTCCTTACAGTCCTCATGTGTGATTTGAACATGTGCCGTGTTGCTGCCAAGTTCATCCTTGTCCCAGGAACAGGAGATCATTGCATCAAAGTCTGCCAAGAATTCCATTGGTGCCATTGATTTGTCCTTCATGTCAAGGATCATTACCGGTGGTGAAACTTGGTGTATCAGGTGTGTATGGGTACAACCCTGAGACTAAGCAAGTCTTTACAATGGGAATGGGAGAACCCATTATCTCTATGACGAAAATGGCGAGGCAGGTTTGTAGCTCTACCAAGCACATGCTTATCGTCTTTTTAGACATTCGCAGCATTGTTCATAGAAAATTCTTGCCCTGTGGTCAGATCGGCCATTGCGAATTCTACTGTACTTTCAGTTTTAAAGACATCTGAGGGAAGACATACTGCAAAAAAGCAGAGCTTATAAACAGAGCTAATCTGAATTTTTAATCTCTCTCTTAGTTTTATTCAACACATGAAAATGCTCCAGACTTGTCAAGCCTGGTTGATTAGTTTCAGTCTTTGTTAGAAACATCTAGGCTGCATTCTCACAGCAGGGAAAAGTAGCTGACTCTCATGCTCAGAGAAAGCATTGTGCCTTTGACCAACAAATCATTCTATAAAGGAGGTGATAAAACCCTTTTGATATTCTGGTTTCCTTCACATTATGTAATTCACATAGAAACTATGCATTTGGCACCAAGAGACTTCAGTGCTTGATTTCACACCGTGCATGGCTTTTCACTATCAGAGTGGGTGCTGTGTTTACCACAACAGCATCAGGATCTAGTGATGTACTAGTGTTGCTTCCAAACAACAAGGACGGGTGAACTGAGTGTTCAGTTGCTATCCGTGCACATTTACCTCCTTAAATGCAGCGCTCTGCTCAGAGTTCACAATCTCCCCAATTCACTAGGAATTCTCATTGACTTTGCTTAGCTAACGAAATATTCCAGGATTGTGCCCTTTTCAGCGCTAACCAATTTGGGTTTAGCCAAATACTGATAACTAATCATGATGCAGCAGGTTCAATTTGTCTTCTTTTAAAGCTAGAACATCTAAAAAAGACAGACCCCAATCTGTCTCATGATTTAGGGGTTTTCCTTTTTCTTGCCCCTGTCACAACCCTTGCTCCCAGATTGAAGGCGGGGTCAACAACGACCCCAGATTATGCTTTCATTTCTTTCAAACATAACGCTGAGGCACGATGAAGCAGATTTATTGTGTGGTTTGCAGATCACACTACTATGCAAATGAGAAATCTGTGTCACATAAAGCCATGTTCACTTGCTGTGAGAAACATTGTCATAGATGCTTCAGATGCAAAAATCACATCGGTGCAACCAATAGGGCCAAGTGAGGACTGGTACGCTTCCGAATTCCCAATGCCGCAAACTGATATTTTCTACTGCGCAACCCAAACTTTCTTTAAAAATTCCCTTTGGGAAAAGGTCGGTCCGCGTGTGTGACTCTTTAACTCATAATTCCTATTTGTAAGCGCTTTTTAAGCTCGAGATCACTGCTATTTAAGCCATCTGTTCTCTGTTTTCCCTATTTATTTTTGAAAACAGTAAATACTAAGTGAAACTGCTTTGTTCAGATTGCTCTTGCAGTGGTGTTAACAGTGAAATACCCCAACCTCACATTACATAGATACCGATATCCACTGCAAAGTAAGCACTAACCAAAAAGAGCTTCAGTTCCAGTTTTTGTAGACAGCATACAGTGAGTATTCATTCAATTAATTTGATTTCAGATGGGTGAGTTGGAAAAGTGTCTTTCTTACTGGGAGGTTTCTGAATTCTGAAGATTGTCATGTGTGGCTCATCATTTTATAATTACTACTATTGAATGTTTTTCAAGATGAGATAACCAACATTTAATTAGTCTTTCGTTGGGATGGAAATCATGATGGACCAGCCAGTACAACATTACGATACCTAGTTGCTGATTTGATTTATGTTGCAATTTTGTAAATGTCACATTTTTGTAAATATCTTGTTTCAATATATATATATGGTTTGTTACAATTATAAACAAACTCTGCAAATAATTTCCATTCCACACAGGATGCTGTGCTGCCTTGTGATGTATGAATAGTTTGGAGCACCACCTGTAGGATTATAGAGGAATTGCAACATATTGCCACCTCAAATGCAAACAT
>JAAGKR010005821.1:0-47911 GCA_011419295.1 Clarias macrocephalus
CCTGGACACACATTGCCGTTGACTTCATCACGGGCCTGCCGGTCTCCGAAGAGAAGGATACCATCATGACCATCGTCGACCGATTCTCCAAAGCCGTGCACTTGGTGGCCCTCGCCGGACTCCCGTCAGCTAAAACTACAGCCGAGCTGATATTAGAGCATGTAGTCCGCTTGCATGGGTTCCCAAAGGACATCGTCTCGGACAGAGGGCCCCAGTTTACTGCTCGATTCTGGAAGGCCTTCTGCCGTCTGATCAACTCCACCTGTAGTCTCTCATCAGGATACCACCCTCAGACTAATGGTCAGACGGAACGGGCCAACCAACAACTGGAGCGCTATCTGAGATGCTTCGCCGCCGATCGTCAGCGCTCCTGGGCCCGCTACCTCATCTGGGCTGAACTCTCCCACAATCTCCATGTTTCGTCCGCCACCGAGTTAAGTCCATTTGAGGTATGCCACGGTTTCCAACCTTCGATATTCAACCACCAAGAACCGGAGGTTGATGTGCCGTCGGCCCAACGGTTGGTCCGTAGGTGTCGGCGGCTGTGGGACCAAACAAGAGCAGCCATCCATCGTGCCAACACTCGCTACACCACTCAACATCGCCGTCGACACCCTCCGGGACGGTTGTACAATGTAGGTGACAAGGTCTGGCTATCAACAAAGAATCTGCATCTTCACACAGAATCCCGTAAACTTTCACCCAGGTTCATCGGCCCTTACCGTGTCACCCTCCGGATCAAGGGGGGGTACTGTCATGCGGACTCAACGCGACCGGCACTAGGACCCGGAAGTAGTACGGTCGCGATTCAGGAAGTATAAAAGGAAACAAGATGGCACCGCACATCACTCAGTCATTGAGTTTTCCAATGCCGTCTCCGACGCTATTTCTCCAATTTCGTGAGTACTCACCATTTTGTGCTATTTTCCTGATTGAGTGTGTGTTGTTAGAACGCGGGTTTAATTGTGTAAACTCTTGCTCTCTGTGTGAGAGAGTTCTAAGAATAAATCGCGTGGTTATCCTGCCTGCTCGCGCTGCTTCCGCGTTTGGGTTTATCCTCCACGCTACACGGGCAAACTGCTAGTCTTCTGATTCGCCTCCGGTTGTCCCGTGACAGGAGGAGGACGGGGAGGACATGCAAACGCCATGCACACAGTGCATAGCAAATATAATAAACAATGAATAATATAATTAGAACAATTAAGAAATATTATCAGATTGCAGATACTGTCAAGCCTTTTCAAATCATGATAATCATAACTATAAATCTTAAAAAAAAAAAAAAAACAGCGAATGTATCTGTAAAGACGCGGGTCGTGCGAGGGGCAGAGCCGCACATAAACTGTTCAGAATGGGCGGATCTGCAGGTTGCTACCACTCAGAGTTCAGGCAAAGGCGCGGCCATGTATACATACGGTTGCTAGGCAACGCCGCTGTCAGGCAATCAGCCTCAACGAGCCGCACCTGGCGGAGTGTCTATTTAAGGGTTCTGATACCGGCGCACTTTGTGCGATCATTTAGGTAGCCCCGGTAAAAAACAAAGACAAAGGAAAAGTAAGAAAGATAAAGAAACTAAAAGACAAAGAAAGAAAAGAAAAGTGCACAGAAAGTGAAGAGACAGAGGCAAAGTCCCAGCCTCTGTGAGATGAAAGCGAAAGAGAGAGAGTTTCCTTTTAAGTATTTAATACTAATATTAAGTAATATTAAGTAATAATAACAACTGTATACTATACTGTACATTAGAAAATGAAATGCTATCCATTACCTATTGAAGTAAATATTCGCAATATTGTCAGAATTAACAAGCTTCCATTTTGTGTGGGTGTGTATATACAAGCAACATTTCATCAGACAGCACTAAATCCCAAAGCATGTGCATGGAGAATAAAAACATTTTCTAGTGTCTTAATATTGTTTCTCTCCTCAAATTTTCAGTTACACTTACATTCTGGGGAAGAACACCTGGGTGGAGCACTGGCCAACTGGCACATGTGACAAATGCACAGAATTGGACGATTTCAGAACAGAATTACAGAACACTGGCTGCAAGACCTAAGAAAAGACAAAGACACACATACACATGCGCAGTACATTTCAAAAATCTGTCAACTACAATGTCATGCACAAGGAGATATGCAGCCTGCGAGATTGATGCTTTAAACATGCACACATTTGAATGTTTTGCTGTTTTGCTTCATCTTATATTCTTTTCATCTATCAATATTAGTTTGCAAATTGGTAGTTTTATTAATTGCTATACTGCTTCTGTGTGATTATTATTTTGTTTCAGCAACTGTTTTGTATTTTGTGTTCCATTAAACATTCTTACACTACAAAAATTTTAATAAATGGTCAAAGCAGTTACATACCTGTATCATGTATCTGTATCATAACTGCACATTACAGTCCCTGTGGTATTTCCTGGATTATATTGTAGGTTTTAGATTTATAATGTCTGTCTACGCATGCGACAGCCTAGGAAACTCGTATGTAAATGGTCATACAGTAAATAAAGCTTTATCATTAGCAGGCATGCATTTCTGCTTTGCTGCGTTTCACTATTTCAAATGACATGAAGCAAATTAAATCCACATAAATAATGCGACAAGAATCTTTGAATAGCTTGCTGTTGCCCGATATACCTAGAACTGAAGTAATGTAATACTGAGAATAGCTGACTGATTCGATTCTTCTCCACCTAGCCACACCAGATGACAGAAACAACGAACCAGAAAGCCAAACCTTAATCATTTCTGAACCAGTCCTGTTTTAGTTATAGGATTAACTTAGACTATCTGGATATTGTTTGGTTTGTTGTCGTACCTCATTTTGCGCACCTAGCTCTGTCTTCAGCTTGCTGGTCCTTTGAATTATCATCATCTGTTTAAATATTTGCTTCATTGTAGACAAGACAATACAAAGGATCTGGCCAAAATGTTCAATACTCTATGTAATTTTATTTTATTCTATGTAATTTCCCGAGTTTCTATAGTGGCCATGAAAAGTTTTCATGCACTTAAAATACTACAATGTTCGTTCTTTATAATGTTAGCTAATTTAAATTCAAGTTAGAAACGTTTCTTTATTGTTCCCTATGTATCAGAACCCCTCATTGTCAATGTCCAAGGGAACAACACCCTTCCCTGGCTGCTTGTAACGACCTAGTTGGTGTTCTGTTCATGGCTAACATGAGGTAAAAAGCTAACTACCTTTTAAGCGTGAATCCCGTTCTAATCCCTGATCCTTTGTGTGTAGAACAAGGGATTGTACAACCTAGCACATAATATAAAGTAAGTCTCATAGCTTACATTCCTCAGGACTGTCCACTACCTGCATGGTTTATCCTCCTCACCTTCTGGCTATATAGTACTGGTAAGAATTAAAACTACTGTCACCCTGTTGATTATGCTAACCGTTAGTCGCCGGCTCTGCCAGGTGCAAAATAATATGTGCTTGCGGAACAGAACAACTGGTTAAATAAGCACACAAATAATAATCTGTTGATAATAAATGTTGTTTGTAGGACTGTTATATAAAAGCAATATCATGCTTGAGGTTACAATCAGTTACAACAGCATGACCTTGAGGGTTATTGTTCATCTTTCTCCCATTAAGGGTTCGAAATAATTAGCAATGAATTCCTAGAGCTTTTAGACACAACATTTGTACATAAACTCTGTGCTTAGTGGCCATTTTATGCATTAAGCCTCTTAAGTTACCATGTTTGTTGAGATATGTTATCTGTATTTACAGAGACCTCATTAGTCTAGTGTGTTTCCAATGCTGACCTTTGGAATCATCTGTGAAGTGCAAACACAACCTCCTCTGCTCTCATACACTCACAAAAGGGATTAGAAGTTTTCACCAAGCCAAATTCCTTAGCTGCTTGTATAACTGAGTGATAAGGTGTTGACGTTTACAGTACACACACCACAGATCTAAATACATTTGTAAAAAATCCTGAACTGAAATCTCTCTCTTTTTTATTTTTTTTTATTTTCCAAAAAAAAAAAAAAAAATTTAAAAGCCTTTAAAATTCTGATAAAATGTTAAAAAATAAAATGGGAGAAAATTCACATTTAAAGATTACACTGAACAATGCCAAGACATTGATTTTCCCCAGGAGTTTCTGGTAGCATTTTTCAGTAGCCTATAATGGATTGCAAATTGCGCAATAGTGGAAAGTCTAAAAATGTGTACAATGTGGTTGTCATCAGCTTTGGTCTGACGTTTCTGCGCTCACACTGCGCAGTAGGTCGTCTGTCAGGATGCACTCGTTAATGCTGTTAGTATGTATTTTGTCCATGTGCAATGAATTAAATGCTCATTTTTCATTTCAAGGGAATTTCTGGTAAGTTTGTTTTGTAGTATAGTATTGAACATTAGGAACCTATACATTACAATATACATACAACAATATTTATTTATTTATTTATTTATTTATTTATTTATGGATGTTTAAAATGTGTTTTATGGTGTAGGACAATACTTTGTCTGGTTTATTTTTTTTATTAACCAAAATGAAATCTTTACTTCACGAAATCGTTCACACGCTTGATCATTGCATGTATAACTCTATTACAGGACCCGGCATCAGCGTAGGAGGTACGTGTCCCTGAGTTTATTACATGTATGTGGCGTTCGTTTCGAATGAACAGAAATTGTGCAGGAATTAACAAGCAACTTTTTCTTCCATAGACAACGTCCTTCATGGTTATTCGATGATTCGTAAGCATTGTGAACTACCAATTTCTTAAAACATGTTGAGGGTTATACTAATTAACAGTACCAAATAGACGTTGTAATACTGTGTAAGTCTATTAATGATAACTGCTTTTATTTTATTTTGGCAATGAGAGTGTTTTCTGTGTGTTTTCAGAAACGAGCCAGAATTTGACTCCGCACCAAAGTGAGTCCCTCACAGGCTACACATAGACAAAATCTGTGTTGGATTTTAAAATATAAACTTATAGAAAGCAAGTGTACATTTATATGCATTAATAGATGAAATTAAAGTTAAGGAACAACTTAGTTCTTGTTGTTTCTTTATCAGATTATATTTCTTGCATTGTATTTTGACTGCAGATCTCTAGACAATCATATTTAGTCTAATCACTAAATAGTGTTGTAAAATATATAAGCTAGCACAAGACCAATCACTACTGGCTATGAATAAGACATTTGGGGAAACAGGGCCAGAGGACTATGTTCGGCTTGACTTTTGCAGGTTTGCGCTGGTGACACCGGCAGTTTTGAGAGTGGAACATAAGGAAAACATCCTGCTGGAGGCATTTGGCCTTTCTGAGCTTATCAATGTTGTTCTCTCAGTTTACGATTTCCCAGTCAAGTCAAGGCTACTGTGGCAGAGAACCATCGAGCTCAACTCAGATAATAACTACAGCTTCCTCCAAAGCATCCAGGTAAATGAAATAGAATTTGTTACAGGTCTGTTCCATGCGACTTAGTATTGATGAAACGCAACTTATTTGGCCAAGTTATAATATAACTTATTTTATGATCCTTGGTCAGAACAGTGAGTTTGTATTGAACCTATATTGTTGTGTTTGGGATGACTTATCCCATGCAAATTAATCATAATTACTCCTGGGGGTAGATTCAAGACCAGGATATGTGTGATGGAGGGTGTTTTTATGCCTGTATATAACCTGAGCCTTTTAGCATAATATAAACAGATCTGTTGAATTAATACATTCCTTAATACATTCATCTTCCTTAATTAATACATTTGTAAAGACCCTTGTTATATCAGGTGGAGGAAATAAGGTTTTGCTCTTTGTCCTCATTCCAGAGTCATTCTGAGAAGTCACATTGAAACTGATTGGGTTTAAAATGCAAACTAATATAATTTCTGGAAAACCAAATAGGCATAAATTATTGTTATTACCAGAAGTGAGTAGAGTAGCCAAAAAATGTACTCAAATAAGAGTAGCTGTACTTCAAAATAATATCACTCAAGTACAAGTAAAAAGTATTGATCCAAAATATTACTTTTATTAATATTATTATTACATTTATTATTATACAATTATTAAATTGACTTATTATTATTAAATAATCATCCAAAAGAGTAAAAAACAAAAAGTAGAACTGTACTTTAATATAGAGAAACAAATTTGCACCAATTCTGTTTGTTCCATCAATGCCATTATTTGTACCGTGGGCAACCAAAATGTTCCTTTTGTTTTATAGGCTGGTACATTATTGTACTTAATCAAAGGTACAAATCTTGTTCTTGAAGGTACCACCCGAGTGACAAGCTTTTTTGTACCTTCCTGGTGTCTAATGTGTTTCTTTGGGAACTATAGAAAAGTAATTTTCCTAATAAATAAGACATCATTGTATTATGAACGTATATGAATTATGTTTGAACACTGCCTTAGATTACAGTAAAATATTCTGTAAAAATACATTTCTTAGGTTTATAATAAACAAATATTTAAACTAAATAAAACTAAACTTTATAATAAAATAAACTTTCACGAAATACTCCCACATTAATCACTTTTTAACTCCCACATGGAGTGGTTTGGAGGAAACGTGATAGTCTTCGGTTCTCCCAACTGAGTGGTAGTAGTAGCTTAATGTGGGACCCTCCTAGTGACGGGAAGAAATCGGATATGATTAAATTGGGGAGAAAATCTAGGAGAAAAAAATAAAAAACAGTAACAAGATGTGCACGAACCTGGTGACTATACATATCTGGCAAACTACTAAACGACTGCAGCAACTATGTAAATCTCCAGCTAAAAGTTATCGTAGGCAGTGGATAGTAAACACTACATGCACAATATCCTTAGCGGTCTGCAGGTGATTTGAGGCCCTAAAGAAGTTCTGACATGTCCTGACATTTGTATATTTTTCAGTTACTTATGAACATATAAATAGCAAAAGTCTGATTACACTGTGTTCAGCACAATCTGGGCTACAGTAATATGTGAGCAGCATGTATGTACTGTACAAGTTTATATTTTGGAGAAAATGACAGTTATGCATGGTTATTGAAAAAAAACACAGAAGAAGTCACTAAAATAAAGACACAAACCACATGCATAACATTTGTGTACCAGTATTTGTGGCTTCAAAATGACGTGGCCATTATCCTGCTATTTATTAATTAAATTAGTTGACATTTTCTAAGATGAACTTAGATGAACTTATTCACAGTATGGCATTAATATGGCTGTACAAAAACACACATTCAGGGAAAAACAGTGCAAACAGGAACAGTCCGATGAAAACAGGCTGTATACACAGTCACACATCTTTGTGCCTCTTTCAAAAAAGCAGTTCCTGTCCAACTGATGACATAGGTGAACATGGCATAAGTTGCATTTCCATGGTGTTTTTTCCAGATTACCATACACTGCCTTACAATGCAAACAGACCCTGTGGGTAGCAGTAGCAACATACCTGTTATCCAAGGTCAGTTCATGTGCTGGTTGTATGCAGTCACAGATGCAGACAGATACTTATTATGTGTCCATTCACTTTAAAAATACAAGAGATCCATCACAATCCTGACCCCAGCTGTGGTCCAGGTTCCTATGTGGGCAGGAATCGCGAGTTATTATCAGTCTGTGTTTTCCATGACAGTGATGGCTGTCTGTATCTTCCCTGCTTGTTTGCATTTGCCTTCTATCAAACAGGTGGCTGATCATTTACAGAAACAATGTGTTTGGGAATGCCGTGAAGGCGAAATACATAAAAGATGAGTAACTCCGCCAATGGTTAAGGTGCATGTGTAGCCATTTGAGTCTGGGAGTCTAGAGACAAAGTGTAGTGCACTGTGGGACCATGGTCTGTGGGGAATTGGGAGTGGTTTCAAGTGGCCTGCTGGGGATTTATTGCTGGCTTTATTGCAAGCACAGGGATCGCAGGCAGATACAAACTGTCGAGTATCTTCGCTGATAGAGGGCCACCAGAAGTAGGCTCCTCCAGGTTGAAAGGCCAATCTTGAGCTGTTTCCCCATTCTACGACTCATGGTCATACTAGTTTTGGCATAAAGACCTGCCAGGCAGTGTTTCTGGTGGGCCAGGTTGTAGGTCTAATGCTTGCATGACCAAAGCGTCAACATCTAGTAAGGTCACTCCTATGAGGCATTGTGGCGACAAAATGGTCAGTGGAGGGGAATCATCTGTGGCGAAAGGGCATCGGGTTTGGTGTTCTTGTTCCCTGGTCGGTAAGATAGGAAGACGTTGAAATGTAAAAACCTGGCTTGGGGAGAATTCAGGTGTTTAGCTGACTTGAGGTATTCAAGGATTTTATGATCTGTCCAGATGAGAAATGGGACCTCTGTGCTCTCGAGCCAGTGTCTTGATTCTTCTAACGCAGCTCCCGGTCAGCGATACCATAGTTCTTCTCAAGGGTAGGTATTTAGCCAGCACAATGTACAAAAGCTCAGCATGTCTTTCTCCTTGTTTTAATCTGTAATATTGTGAAATAATAAGTGAAATGTATTTCGCGTAGGGTTAGAGTTAGGGTATTAAACATGTATTATGTTTGGCCTGCATCATTGAGAGAGCAGATGACTTTCTGTCATTTTTATCGATAAATCGCCCAAACAAGTCTCTTCTGCTTGTTGCCTGTCCTTAGCAGTGGTTTCCTAGCAGATATTCTACCATGAAGGCCTGATTCACACAGTCTCCTCTTAACAGTTGTTCTAGAGACGTGTCTGCTGCTAGAACTCTGTGTGGCATTGACCTGGTGTCTGATCTGAGCTGCTGTTAACCTGCGATTTCGGAGGCTGGTGACTCGGATGAACTTATCCTCCGCAGCAGAGGCGACTCTTGGTCTTTCTTTCCTGGGCCGGTCCGCGTGTGAGCCAGTTTCTTTGTAGCGCTTGATGGTTTTTGTGACTGCACTTGGGGACACTTTCAAAGTTTTCCCAATTTTTCGGACTGACTGACCTTTATTTCTTAAAGTAATGATGGCCACTCGTTTTTCTTTACTTAGCTGCTTTTTTCTTGCCATAATTCAAATTAAAACTCTTTGAATGAAAAGGTGTGTCCAAACTTTTGGTCTGTACTGCATATATATATAATTTGTTCATTCATGTCTTCTGATGGTGCTCAATGTCGATACATTTTTAATTAGTTTTAAGACAATTTAAACTGAGGCATTGCCATTGTTTTGTCCCTGTTAAGACATCACAAAAACCTAAGAAACCTTTTATTATGAATATTAAAGAACGATTTGTGGCATCTCATTTCATCATTATGAAAATAATATGAAGTACATATACACACATTTATCATGAAAGATCTATTGTAAAACAAAATAAAATTCATGTTTGCTTCAACATTGGAAATAATAATTTTTTAGGCTAACTAATTATACACAATTCTTTGTTGTACTTGGTCTGGGTTTTAGATAATGTCCTTCCATGTGCCATTTGGCGGCTATTCAGTGAAGCACAACACATTTATTTAAATTCCCGAATGTTGCTTGAGGGATCTTGTGGCATGGCGCACGTCGAATTGCGGGATTTCACAGGAAAAAGTGTGCATTCTTAATGGCCACATCTGTAGCTATCTTCCACTCATCCCCCTCCCTGATCCTGACAAGGTGATAGGCGTTATGCAAGTCGAGTTTAGTGAAGATATTAGCCTCCTGAAGGAGGTCGCAGGCTGTGGACATCAGGGGAACAGGGTAATGATCCTTAATGGTGATGTCATTAAGACCTCTGTAATCGATGCATGGCCATAAAGTCATGTCCTTTTTAGCCACAAAGAAGAATACTGCCCCAGTGCGGGACAAAGAATGATGGATGATGCCAGCAACAAGACATTAAGAAATATACTTGTCCATGGCATCCCTCTCATTTGAACACAATGAATATAACTGCCCCCTGGGAGGAGTCGTGTCTGGAAGGAGATCAATGGCACAATCATAGGGTCTGTGGGGGAGAAGTGAAAGAGTATGTGACTTACTGAAGACCTGCTTGAGGTCTGAGTGATCAGGCGGAATGGCCAAGAAATCAGGGAACTCCTCAGTGGCAGAAAATGTTGCTGGCGACCAATAGGCAGACTTCAAGTAGGACGTCAGGCACAACGGACTCCATTCTTGAATTGTGTTCATAGACCAGTCAATTTGTCGGTTATGACGGATCAGCCAAGGGCGACCAAGAACTAAGGGGGAGTGGGCATCGTGCATAACAAGAAAGGAGAATTCCTCAGAATGGTTGCCAGATACTCAAAGGGTTACTGGTTCTGTACGCTGAGTAAGGAGAGAAAGGCCTTCAAGGGCCCAAACAGCTAACGGAGAATCAAGAACTTGTGTTGGGAGTTTAAGATCCTTAACCTTGGAGGCGGAAATCAGATTTTGGTCTGAGCCAGAGTGAATTAGTGCAGGGACCACATAAAGTCTGCCTTGTGCGACAATGATGGTAGGCAGAAGCGGGTGTGAGCTAGGGGATTGGTTAATGGCCAGGAGACCTTCAGGGGAAGTTCTTCAGGGGAGATCTGGATTTTCTGTTCTGAGCAACAGGGTTCTGTGTTTCTCGTTGTACGGTTGTGGGTTTGGGAGCCGAGGTTCAAGATGTGGGGTTTGCACTAGAGCTGGAGTAGGGTTAGCTAGGAGTTGCTGAAGTTGAGTGGTAATTGAGGAAAGAGTCTGGTTCACCTGCTAGATGTTGGTGAGAGCCCAGAAGAACCTCCTGTTGTGAAAGCATCTGCCTTAACTGATCCAATTACACTGGGTTCGTCATGATCGAAGTATACTGTCAGAGGTGAGACTGAACAGTAGTGAACTCAATTGCCGAAAGACAGCTTTATTAGAGAAAAGGCACAAAGGGCCTCCGAGTGACGCAGTGGTCGCTCTATCATCCGGTGATCCTAGAGGCCTAGAAAGAGCTGATTAGCCCGAGCTCCCAATGAGAGGTACTTAGTGCTCCCACATTAATCACCGATCTCCAAACGAGCCTGACTAAGGCAGAGAGTGCGCAATTACAGTGGCTGATGTTTGTATCGAGAATCCTCCAGAGAGTGAATGCCTGAGCACACCGGCGAAAACACTCTTGTCCAGCAGCGAGGGAGACAATCCAGAAGCGCGATCCAAGTTCGAAGTCGATAAGTGGTACACATACACGTAGCCAAATCCAAATGAGGGCAATAAATCAAATAGCTACTTTAACCCTTAGGGGTCGACGGCATCGGCAAACATTTTTTTGCAAAGTGTTTTAGTGAATGAAATTATATTGTAGTAACCCAGAAAAAAATATGTACAGAAATAGTAAACGGTTTTCTTTCCAAAACGTTTATCCCCAAATAAAAGTTTGTTATTGAATTAATGTTAAATATTAAAAACAGACGCATGTCAGATTCTTGTCACCACACGCGTTGGAGCCCCGCCCCCACACCTAGCGCTCCATTCACATGCAAGATTTATGTAAACAGCTCTATTCAGATGTAAGTAAATGCTAATTGCTGTGTTGTTTGGGGAGTGATGTGCTGATGCATGCCCGTGTCCAATAGAACAGAATTTTTACGTAAATATTCTTATATGCATGTAAGAATCTCTCCTTGATAAAATGACTCGTGGCATGAATCCAAGCAAATCGCTTCAGTTTCAAATAATCATTCAACACTGCAAAAAAGCATTATGATTATTATTATTAATGAATAATTATTTGACCACGAATGGCTGGAATGATGAAATAAAGCTGCTCACATTGCGCGCGCTTTCACTTTTAAAAATGCAGTGTTTATTCAGCAAGTATATGTTTCTGCTCTGTTGTTTCTGGGATACTGAGGTTACATTTTGTCTGCTTTGCCCCCTTTGTGTACACCAAAATCAGCAGCTTTATTTCATTCATAAAATACTTACAAATTACAAACAACAGCATTACAAACAACAACATAGCACAATGCATGGTGTTGTGTGTGGCTGAAATGTGGTTGTGAATAAGCCTTATAGTGACTAAAATGTCCGCGTGAGCCCGCGGCGCGCGCGCGCTCTTTCACTTTGCGGAGTTTTGCTCTAAAGGCAGATGAACGCACGCGCCGATATAAGAGATTTTTTTTTTTTTTTTTTTAGTTTCTCTTCACATAATCGCCTAGAAATACAACAAACACAGATCGGGAAACCTTGGGGGCCATTCAACTGGTCGGACACTAACCCACTTCGGATAGATCCCTCCAAGACTGTTGACAAAAAAAGTGATGGTATGGTGTGGTATATGGTGAACAAAGATAGTGGGGCCATTCTTCATCAATGGAAACCTCAAGGCCACTGGATATTTGAAATTGCTACATGATGATGTGTTTCCCTCTTTATGCACTGAAGCTGGCACATTCCCTGAGTTTTTCCAGCAAGATGGTGCACCACCACATTATGGGTGTCAGGTCCGAGCATTCCTAGATGAAGAGTTTCCTGAAAAGTGGATTGGTCATCGTGGGCCAGTTGAATGGCCCCCAAGGTCTCCCGATCTGACCCCCTTAGACTTTTATCTTTAGGGTCATCTGAAGGCAATTGTCTATGGTGTGAAGACACGATATGTGCAGCACCTGAATCTACGGATACTGGAAGCCTGTACTGGCATTTCTCCTGCGGTGTTGCTATCAGTGTGTGAAGAGTGGGAGAAGAGGGTTGCATTGACAATCCATCACAATGGGCAGCACATTGAACACATTTTATAAGTAGTCAGAAACTTGTAAATAACTCATGAAAGAATAAAGTTACGTTAAAACCAAGCACATCATTGTTTTTCTTGTGAAATTTCCAATAAGTTTGATGTGTCACATGACCCTCTTCCTATTGAAAAAACAAAAGTTGGATCCAAGATGGCCGACTTCCAAATGGTCACCACCAATGGTCACCACCCATCTTGAAAAGTTTGCCCCCTCACATATACTAATTTGCCACAAACAGGATGTTAATACCACCAACCATTCCCATTTTATTAAGGTGTATCTATATAAATGGCCCACCCTGTACTTGCTAAAAAAAAAACGCTGCCTTGGCGGCGCTGCGCAAAATCTGCGCCGATTTGAGGCGCTTTAGTTCAGCTTTATTTTCAGCGCTTTATACTAATATATTTTTGCTGTGTTTTTTTGTGCGTGTGTATGTACATAAGAATTGTATTTCAATTTATGTTTTAGAAACCATTCTTTATTTTTATCTCAAAAGAAGCCCTGTTTGTGTGAGGAATCTGAGTGTGTGTTGGTGTGAACAGCTGAGACAATAGGAGACCTGGTGAAACCTGAGCAAGGTGTGAATGGGTCTTACATATTCATGAAAAGTCATAGATTATTCAGTGAAACAGAGGTTCTGCTGAAAAAAGTTAGGCACATCAGGCAACTTATTTGTTTTGCTATGGACACACACCCAAGACTTTCACGAACTCATTTCTGTGTTCAGATACAGACGATACCGCGGTATGAAGCTGTTCTTTTGCAAGCGAAACATGCTTTGTATATGATGCCTGGGTGCCGGCTGAAGATTTTTTTTTGCCGCTATGTCGTCTGACCACATGTGGTTATTGTTACTGTGGCCGTTTGGTCAAACGGAGTCATGTGATTATTGTTGCTGCTTCTGATTGCTGAAACAGTCGTCTACCGGCTGCATGTGTAGAATAAATGGTTAGAAAAGTAACGAGTCGAGTGTAGCCGAGCGTAGCGGAGTAAGTGTAGTGTTTCTTCTTCACAAATCCACTCGAGTAAAAGTAAAAAGTATGGTGCAATAAAACTTTTAAAGAAGTACATTTTTTTCAAAAAGTCACTCAAGTAAATGTAATGAAGTAAGTATAACTCATTACTACCCATAGCTGGTTATTACAACTGTTATTACTGTTAGTAGTTTCTGTAATCCAAAGCATCAAAAATGCTTCTGAGGTTTAAATAAGACTTGGTAGCTCTGTTATTTGAATGTTTTAAACTGAGAAAGCTGAATCTTCTGCACAGATTAATCCGAGCCTCCTATCGCCAGAAGAGAAAGAAACAAAGCATGTCCAGCTAGTCGCTCAATTTGGACATTACCAGACAGTTGAGCAAGTTAGTAAAGTGTCCTTTCAATCTGGTTACATCTTCATCCAGACCGACAAACCTGTGTACAACCCAGGAGACACAGGTAATAACTGTAATAGATGAAATCTTTTCAACACAGAAAAAGGGAGGACATTCCACTTTGTTTAGCTTTATTACAGTTATTTGGTCAGTACATGACATATTAAGTATTCAGGTCTAAAGGTCTTTTCTCTTCTGTCCAGTGCGCTGCCGTGCTTTTGTTTCTAATGCAGATTTTCAGGCGTCCGATGGCACCATTTCTGTTGAAATCCAGGTAAGGGTCTGTTCAGCTTTTGTTTTAAAACCTAATCTCTATATTTAGTTTCGAAATAAAACAATGAATTTATGCATGAGTTTACAGTTTGGGTTAGAAAGAAGTCAGACCCAGCAACGCTTATTTATGCCACTCGGAGGCTCATTAGACTCTAAAGTTTAGTTGTGCTGTTAGTCAAACAAAATCCCCCATAACCTTAGGTCTGTTTTTCTCTGCTGTGCTGTAGAATCCTGATGGAATTACAGTCTATACCACACCAAGGAGCAAAGCAGCAAATGGCATTCTCTCCACCACTTATGGACTCTCAGACATTGTCAAGTATGTATGGAATCATTTTATCCTTGCATTGTTTCTTTATTGTTGTTTTAAAAAAAAAAAAAAACTAAGATTATTAACATCTGTAATATTTTTTTCAGAGAGGGCAGATGGAAGGTTGTTGCCAAATTTGACCACTGGAAAGAGAACACATTTAGTGCTGATTTTGAGGTGAAAAAGTATGGTATGTATTTATATTCATAACATTCCCTGGGCATGTTTATACCTAATTTAATGATTTTAGTAGCATACAAATATTGATATGGTTTACAAATAGAAGGAATAATGGTGGTAGAAGGTGGACTAGTAGTAGAATAAGAGGACTGTGTATCAGTAGTAGTAGGTTAAATAGTAGTAATGTAGAAAAAACATTTGGAAAAATTTGCATCCTGAAGTTGTCAGGGCTGGGGAATACTGATCTCAAAAGCAGACTCAAAACACACTAAGTGGTTTATGGTTCTTTTGATGTGAAAGATAAAGCACCTGGTAATAATAGCGGAGTTGGCAGTGTGTTGCTATGGTAGCTTAGTGAGCGTTTGGAGACTTCCGGGTACAGAAGGGGGAATCCCGAAGACGTGGAGGGGTTGGTCGATGATGTAAACGGAATCCCGAAAAACTCGGAAGCAGAGACCGACCGAGAATCTCCTGTGATGAGTGCGTCTTTGCGCAAACACAGAGCACATGCAGTATCAGCAACTAATGCTCGATTGATTATTCCGGCACGAGGTGAAAGAGATCTGAATTGTTGGTGGAAGCACACTTGTCTGTTCCCCACGAATACACACACACACACACACAAAAGTGAAACGTTAATGAAATGACAGGCAGGGTCAGTTGCCGGGTAAATCCACAGAGTTTTCCAATCCAGAGATGAGGGGGAGAAATCTGAAATACAGACAGGGTCGATAGCAAAGTCAAAGCAGCGAGAGCGATCAAATCCGGAAGCGCAGTCCAAGATCAAAGGTCGGTAAACATGCAAAGTCGTACACAAAGCCAAAATCCGAAAGCAGGCAATAATCCAAAGAGCGAGACAAAAACGAAATCCAAAAAATAGGCACGGTCAAATACAGAACATAAAGATCAAAAATAATACCAAGACAGGACTGGAGGCATAGAGTGAAGTCTCCGGCTTTCTTTTAAAGCTGCAGGAGAGTTGCTTGATTAATAACAGGTGGACTCTGGTAATTGGCTGGGAGAGGTGGCAAACGGCATGGATGGGAGTTATGACCTGGAAGTACTAGGATGATCAGGCTGGCTCGTGACAGAAGTAAATGAAAGCATCAAAAAAAAAAAAAACATTTGTGCATGCTCATACAGTACAGTACAAGCCATTTAGGAGGAGATATCAGAGTTCCATGAGCAAATCAACTTAAGGTGAACACCCATACAGAGACTTGCATACTGAATATTTACTTGAATATTTAACTTTTTTTTTATATATTTTGAAATGTTACAACTTGGATGTGAATTTGGATTAAGTCTGAACTATACATGAATGAAACAATGACTGCAATATTAAAGTTGGAGGAAATTTCAATATAGTTTGCAAAATGATTGACGTACAAGATTATTTATAACATTTAATTCAAACATAGCTTTGTGGGCTTGACAAAGTATCAAAAAAAGTATTTACTAAGCGTTTCTAAATAGGAAATGACTTCTACGTGGCCAAAAGATTCTGAGGGTAATTTTGGTCCTACTTTTAGGAGTAGGAGTAAAAGCTATTTATTTAAACAGGAAATCACTCCTATCCCCACCAAAATGTAGGAGAACTCTGTTAGGAGGAAAAGTGTCCTAACTGGAGAGAAAATGGCATTCAGACAGAGGAGTGTGCAGAACAAGAGATGTTTTAGGAACACAGAGCTCCTAAATGATACATTTGGACAACAAGAAGGAGTACTTTTTTGGTTTCGTTTTTAAACACATTGCATGCAGTATGCATCTGGTACATTAATGAACATTTTGTATGCTATCTCCACAGGTGACAGGCTCTATGTTTCACTCTACAGCTTTGAAATGGTAAAAATTTTTTAAAAGGTTTGAAAAATTAAATTTTCTTTTTCAGCACCACAGATCATGCGCAGGTTCATACATGGAGTTGTGGGCACCATCACTGTTATGGCCTTTCATGGTATAACTCAATAGTAAGATAAATCAATAGTATTTTTTTTATTAACACTGCTCATAAACTAAACAGACTGATCCCAAACCAAGAATAAAAGTTAACCAAGTAACCTCAATATTTGCAAAAAATTAAGACTTACAAAAATCACGCACCTCATTCACACAATTTGTGTAAGAGGGGGGAAAAAAGGCATCTCTCACATCCGCTGATAGATGTGGCTTTCTGACTGCAACTCTTCCATGAAGACCACTTCTGGCCACTCTTCTCCGGGCAGTAGATGGGGGTCCCACTGGTTTCTTCCAGTTCTGAGCTGATGGCATTGCCGGACCAAATTTCCTTGACCAACCACTTCGCCTATGATCGTCAACGTTGCCCATTTCTTTGTGCTTCTTCAAAAGAGCTTAAACAGCAGCTTTTGACACCCCAGTTTACTTTGAAAATTTGTCTGGGAGAGACCTTGTTGATGCAGTATAATTACCTTGTGTCTTGTTGCTGTGCTCAATCTTTCCATGACATGAAACTGTCTTTCACAACCTTGGTAGCAGAGTTTGGCTGTTCCTCACCCAGTTTTAAGCCTCCTACACAGTTTCTATTTCAGTTCATGTCTGGGTTTCAACCACGTGTGACATTGATGATCATTAGCACCTGTTTGGTATAACTGGTTGATCATACACATAAGTATAATCCTACAAAATCCCTGACTTTGTGCAAGTGTGCCTATAAGAATTGATGCTGGTTTGAAGGCAAAGGTGGCTCAGTGGTAGGTGTTTTGCCTGCCTTGCAAAAGGCCCAGGTTCGATTCCCGGGCCGGATTGTCTGTAACAATACATTTGATTTGCAACAGGTTCAACAAACTAAAAAATTACAGTTCTGTTAACTTAAAATTGGAAACATCATTATTTTAAATTTTTTATGTAACTGATTACCTCAAATATTTCGAGTTTTAACTTAATCGGGTTTATAGTGTACAACTGAAACCAAAGAAATCACTAATTTATCAATGAATTATTATAATGGCCAGAGTCAGTCTCCTTGCTGTTTTTCCCCCGACGCATTCTGTAACTTTATGCGTACGGCTGAGCGCTGATTAGACTACGCAGAGAAGTCCAGTCTCCCAACAGACCCCGAGCGACACTCCCCGCTGTATTTTATAGTGTGGGATCATTTTATAGCCCGGGATCATTAGCTGCGATAGCTCACCAGCCGTGCCTAATTCCGCGGCCCTGCTCCCTCGCGCATACGCAGAAGGAGAGGCCGCCTAGCTAGTGAGTGAGGAGCGATATTGATTTGGCCACACTAGCCTGAAAGGAGCGATATTGATTTGTTTCAATATCGATTTTTTTTTACTCTTTATTGTCCAGAAAATATCAATAGCTCTGATTCAGATTTTTCATGCTTGTTGTATAAAATACACAATTCTTCAATACAACATATTGTTTAGACTTTTTATGACTTAATTATATTTTAAAACCGAGACAACGGAAAATGTCACTTTGCGCCACCTGGTGGTCATTTCACGAATTACTTTGAAATGCGACTGATTTATTTTGGCCGCTGTCGTTTTGTCGCGGCGGTGAGCATGGCGATAATAGACATTCCCCTCTTCTACCTACTGTATGTCGCTTTCTTTTTAGGCATGCAAATATTCTTCTGTAAAGTTATTTATTCATGAATTGTTCATAGTATATCTTTTTGTAGGGAATGGTCTTGTACATAATAATAATGCAGATATAATAAACTTATGTAACAAAATTTGTACTACAGATAATATGGCGCCAAAGACTTTTACACAGTACTGTATATACAGTATATGGTTCAGCCGTAAATCCCAGATGTTGTATCAAAATGTTGTAATTCTAGAAGCATAACAAGGATTTCCTTTTAAGTTGTAAAATAGTTCTGTTGACTTTTGTTGAACTTGGCTGAAAAGTAAGTCACAGGGTAAGCAGAACCGTCAGGACCATCCTGCAAAAGAACAGCTATAAAAAAAAAATAAAGAATTGGTTGGAATGACCCCAGCTGACGTCTTCCTGAAGGGCTTATCAGAGACGGTTAAAGGTGAGCTCATTTTTCAAGGGCTACACACAGATCTACACAACCTCATAAAATCTTGTTAGCCAGATCAGCTCACACCTCTGTTTGAGGTGACCAAGCTCACCCCCATCCAAGCTCACCCGGTTCAGGCACTTATTGACTCTGGTTCAGAATGATCACAGGAACCTTCAGTATCTATGTAATGCCAAGAGGCTCAATGCCTATCAGGCTTGATGGGTGCTGTTTATCTCCAGATTTAACTTTGTCTTGTCCTAGCCAGGCTCTACAAACACCAAGCCAGATGCTCTCTCACGACAGTTCAATAGTCAGAGTCAGCAGGCATTGACCAAAGAGCCAGTCCAAGTAATTTTCCCCCTAATCGCCTCTTTGTTCACCTTAGTCTACGCTCACAGGTCTTAGAATGGGGCCACAGATCTAGGCTGTCATGCCACCCAGGCTCACCCCAGACTCATTTTGTCATTCAGCACTACTTCTGGTGGCTCACGTTAGGGGAGGACATGTCCAGATTTGTGGCAGCCCGCGATATCTGCGTAAACATGACAATTACCCCATTGTTGGCCTTCTCAGATCCTTACCTGTGACTCACCATCCCTGGCCCCATAATTCTTCAGACTTTGTAATGGGCCTACCCTCACTTGTATCGTGACCATCATAGATCGCTTTTCCAAATCCGTTCACCTTGTTTCACTTCCCAGGCAGTGGAGGTGGTGGTTACCTCAGCACAAAAGTTGTAAACGCCGCTGTAAATGGACATAGTTACAAGCTAGATGAACCCTGCTATGATCCACCAGGTCGTACAAGAAGCAGGCTGACCGCCATTGCACCAAGGCCCCCAAGTACCTTAAGTAAACTCTCACCCCGCTTTACTGGCCCCTTTATGTTGACCATTAACCTATGTGCCATCCAACTTCTGCTGCTCCCATCATCAATTTAACGGATTAACCCTACCTTCCATTGTTCGCAGCTACCACATATTGTAAACAGCTTTACATGCTGGTTAATCAAAATGACCACAGTTGAAAGTCAAATGTGTGCCATTGAGAAGGTGATTAGCTTCACCTGATTCAGTTTGTTGATAATCGATCATAAATAACCCCAAATGTGTTGATGTTGAAAGTTTTTGATGTCCATAAACCTCCTCATCGGTGCTTGGAACAATTATTTTCAGGTGTGTGCCATGGATGATCAGCACAACTTCAGGGAAACAAACGAATGCAGCTTGTTTTCCATTAATTTGATGATGGTTAATTTGATGATGATTAGCATGATCTTTGGTGCTGTAAGAGCAAAGTTTGATTAATTGTTACCAACTTTGTTGGCTGTGTCAAACGTTAATGGACCAGGTTACATACTGCACATGATCTGCCACAAAAAGTATTCCATTTTTGTCCAAACATATTTTTATATGTCACTTAACATTACTTTAAGGTCTTCTGTCTGAACCTATTTAGTAAATATAGGCCCTGCCCAAATGAAGCAACCCCAGATCATAACACTGGCCACACAAGCATGTATAGTGCATCCAGAAAGTATTCACGGTGCATCACTTTTTCCACATTTAGCTATGTTACATCCTCATTTCACAATTGATTAAATTTATTATTTTACTCAAAATTCTACAAACAATAATGACAATGTGAAAAAAGTTTGTTTGAAATCTTTGCAAATTCTTTTTTTTTTTTAAATGAAAAAAAAACAAACACATGTACATAAGTATTCATAGCCTGTGCCATGACACAAAATTGAGCTCAGGTGCATCCTCTTTCCACTGATCGTCCTTGATGATCCTTCACTCAACTGGAGTCCACCTACGGTAAATTCAGCTGATTGGACATTATTTTAAAATAAACACACCTGTCTATATAAGATCCCACAGAGGAAACAGCATTGACTCTCTCTAGAGTGGGCCGCCTGGCCACAGTAAGCGATCAGGGGAGAAGGGCCTGTCAGGGAGGTGACCAAGATAATTAGTCTAAAAGAGCTTCAGTGTTTCTCTGTGGAGAAAGGAGAACCTTCCAGAAAAAAAGATCTTGTAGCATTATACTCAAAAAGACTTGAGCCTGCAATTGGTGCCAAAGATGCTCCAACAAAATTCAAATGTTTTTATAATGTTCTTATAGTGCCATTAGACATTTTCTATGCTTAATGAAGAGACACAGTGTCTGTGTGTTTTTATTGATTCCAGTGCTACCAGCATTTAATGTTACACTAATACCAAGAAAGACCCACTTCAGTTTGGAAGATCAGGAGTTGAATGTGGAAGTACATGCCAGGTCAGTACCATCTTATATATGTGTGCTTTGATCAATCAGGTCTGATGCTGCTCATTTACAATATATGTACAGATTAGAGTTTGTTGTGTCATCATCATACTGTATATTCATTAGTCAGTAATATCATTACACTATGTAATCTTTTCTCAGATATGTGTATGGTGAGAAGGTGGAAGGGGTAGCGTACGTGGTGTTTGGGGTAGAGAGAAATGGACAAAAAGTTCGACTCCCATCTATGAAGCAAGTACAAAATGTGAGTGAAATATCTATGGAAGTCCCATCCAGTGCTCTTAAGATTTACTGAATTTCGATCTACTAATTTCTGACAATACCTGAAGTCAGAACTGTTTTAATAAATTAACCCAGGCTAGTATATTTTCACTGTCTATCAAACACACTTTTGCTTATGACTGGTTGCAGCTGGATGGTGGAATCGCCACTCTGACGATAGCTGAGCTTAAGAACGCATACCCTAATATCAACAGCCTAGTGGGCTCGTCTATATATGTCAGAGCTTCTGTCATGACCAGCTCAGGTACCCAAGGATGTCTTTGTTGCCGATTGAAGGAAATTGTATATAGACAGCTGTACTGTGCAACACAAAGCAACTTTTTGCACTAACATATGATGAATCATTGCCATGCTCAGGAAGTGATCTCGTGGATGCAGAGAAGACGGGCATCAAAATAGTTTCGGCACCCTACCTGCTCAGTATCAAGGACACGCCAAGGTTTTATAAATCAGGCCTACCATTTGAAATGATGGTAATATACAATAGTACGACAAATATGGTACTTAGAAAATTAAAAGTGAGTTGGATGTGTCATGAATTCTTGTAACTGTTTGTGTTTTGGGTCTCAGGTTACAGTAAGCCATCATGATGGCTCCCCTGCTCCGAACGTTCCTGTTCAAATAACCTTCCTGTCCTCTCCGATTACGGTCCACAGTGGCACCATCAAAGCGTCTCTTAACATGCCTTCTGACATGAACCCTGTCACATTAATAGTGCGTCAAAAATGATTACATAAAATCTTTTTCATAAACGATATATTAACATTTTCTACCTTAGTATGTGTTAGAGAATACTTTGTGTCTTAAATATCATTATAGAAAAATTGCCCCTGTAGTAGAGACATGCCAACCTGTCAGTGAGACATGAATTGTGAATTGTGATTTCAGGCAAAGACAGTAATCCCAGACTTGAAGCAGAAGCAGCAGACAACGGCTGAGTGGTTCGTGGAGCCGTACTCGCCTTTTAATTCTGCACGGATGAATCAGCTGTACATCACTTTAGACACAAACACTATAAAAGTTGGACAGTCCTTAAACTTTAAACTGCACCTGAGCACCTTCTCACTGCAAGAAAGAAGCTACATCCAGCATGTTTCCTACATTGTAAGTCACATGCTCTGTCAGCTGGGTTGACACATATTCTTAAAATATACAAAGGTGCTACTCAACAAGCATCACAATCACAAGCAATGCACATTCACTACTGTTGAACCTAGCTCAATCCTCTTTGAAAATCCCCCTTGTCACAGTCAAAGGTTTAACTCACTCTGTGTGGATTGTCATCAATGTTGGTTTCCCCTTTAAACTTCAGCAATTTGTGCACATTGCTTCTGTTAATGTTGCCGCTGGAGACCACTAAAGTCATGTTAATTTAAAAAATATCGTTTTCACTTTTCTATGCATGCTCTAGGTGTTGAATAAGGGGAGAATAATTCATGCAGGCAGGGTAAGCGTTGGAGGACATGAAGTGACCAACGTTCCCCAGGTAGTGACATCAGAGATGCTGCCTGCGTTCCGCTTTGTAGCGTACTACGTATTACCTTGGCACTCTAGCGTGGAGGTGGTGGCCGATTCCGTTTCAGTGGAAGTGGAGAGCCATTGTGTTGGATCAGTGAGTCAGTCTGCTTCT
Organism: Clarias macrocephalus; assembly: GCA_011419295.1. Taxonomy (NCBI): domain Eukaryota; kingdom Metazoa; phylum Chordata; class Actinopteri; order Siluriformes; family Clariidae; genus Clarias; species Clarias macrocephalus. The sequence continues at coordinate 22,986 of JAAGKR010005821.1, forward strand.
GATGTTTGTTATTTGCTGGAGTAATTGATGACTAATTGTCATGATGAATGTTGCAGCTCAAACTTGAACCATTCAGAGGTGAGGTAAAGGACTCTTATTCACCAGGCCACAGCTTTTCTTTTGAAGTTAGAGGCGACCCTGGAGCAAAGGTCAGCCTGGTCGCAGTGGACAACTCCATTTTCCTACTTAGTAAGAGCCGCCTGACGCAGAGGAAGGTGACGTTGTGTGTGCACTCATTTGAAAAGCTGATGTAACACTACGTTATGATTCTCGCACTAATCCAGTTGTGTGCCAGCAGATTTGGGACACTCTCGCACAGGGGGACTTGGGCTGCTCTCCAGGAGGAGGGAAAAACAACATGGGTGTGTTCTTGGATGCAGGCCTACATTTTCAGTCCAGCTTCAGTGTAACAACTGATGAAAGACAAGGTATTCTTTACACTTAAAAGGTTTAGAAGTTGTTTTTTTTTTTTCAGTTTTTTTTCATCCTCTAGTTTAGTGGTTCTCATATGGCCCCTGCATATTTTAGGGTTTTTTTCAGCTAATCACCAGCCTTTCCTTAAAACCACTTAAATGTGCAGGGCAGGTAATCTTCCAGAACAAGGCTTGAGCAACACTGCTTTAGTTGTTTGTGTCTTGAACACAGAGTTTACCTGCCGCAGACAAGCTCTAATATTGAGCACTGAGTGAGCAGGATTTGCAATGACTGATTTTGAATAATAATGAGCTCCTTGGCCATAAGAAGTCTGTGTGTGTGTGTGTGTGTGTGTGTGTGTGTGTGTGTGTGTGTGTGTGTGTGTGTGTGTGTGTGTGTGTGTGTCCCTAACCCATACAAAAAAGATGCTGTACGCGCACACTAGTGGTTACAGTGTTATAGTAAACATTACACGCATGCACGGATGTTGGCTATAAACGTCATACGCACTGAAACCGAGCATGGGAGACAATTACCCACAATTCCGTGACGCAAGAGAGAAAATAACCATATGCTCAGGTGTGATCACATGACACTAGGCATCAAAACAAGGAGTGCATGCGTGCTACTTGATGATACTTGCTACTCGTATATCAAGATTTGCTTGTTGTTCCAAGTCAAAATTAATAAAAAATGTTTGCTCGTCTTGCGGAACGCTCACAAACCAGGTAACTCGCAATCTGAGGTTCCACTGTAGTAAGCTCACATTTTGAACCTGTGGTTGTTGAAGTAGGACTGGGAGGAAAATTTTAAAAATAAGGACTCTTATAGGTGAAGGTAAAGGTGTAAAAATCTTTTCCTATTAAATAATTAACTGAATTATGCCATGTCCACATGTAGCAGTTTTGGTCCTTTCGTCCCCATGCAAACACAGTTTTGGTAGATGAAAACGGAGCTTTTGGAAAACTCTTTCCAAAGTAAAGATTTTCCAAATCTCCGTTTTCAGTGGTGTTGTGTGAACAGGGGAAACAGAGATTTTGGCTTGTTGTGATGTCACCTTGTGTGCTGCTGATGTCATTGTCTGTGTGCTTGTCTCTTTGATTTTACCTCAGCTAATAATCATTGAGGATTAATATGTGGTAATATCCAAAGTTGGGTATAACACGTTACAGTGTAACTCCTTACTGTAATCGAATTACTTTTCCTCATAACGCAGTAATGTAACGAATAAAAAAAACCATCAAAATGCATTCAAAAATAATTTTTAGCGCAGTACATCAGTTAACGAGCATGCGGTATAATCAGTCGTCAGAGAGCTTTGTAGTTTTACATTTGATGCTGTAACTCGTTCAATCTTTTTGCATGGCTGGCAAACCAGATACAGACATGAGACGAGGTGAGGTCATATGGGAAAAAGGGTCATTTTATTTAGAAAAAATGAGGAAGAAGAAGGAGGAAGAAAGTGAAAAAAGAGAAGGTGTCTACATAGGGAGCCTATGGAATGAGTGAGGAGCGACAACAGGTTGAGCGTGACAGATGTTTTCAAAGTAACTGTAAAGTAACATAAGTAGATTTTTTACATGTAATAATCAGTAATGTAATCAAAATACAATTTTAAAGTAGTAATTAGTAATTTGTAGTAGATTACTTTTTTTTAATAACTTCCCAACACTGGTAATATTTGATTAATATAGAGTTTCATTTTAAGGATTCTTGTATTCTGTATGTTTTTTGGTTAGACAAACCATGTTCCTGGAAGTCCAGCAGGAGGAAGCGTTCTGCTGAACAACTGCGGCTCAGAGACCAGCTTGGTAAGCAAGGGCTTTTCTTATAAAGCAGGACTGGTGTATCAATCGTTAATGAAACTTCAAGCCTCAAACATCCCAAATCATTGAGCTTTTTAAATGCAGACATTTCGCTTTTCATAATTTAACCCCCAAAACAAAGCATTCTTTAGCTGAGCGATGTAGGAGGAGGTTTGGTTTAAAATGTAAATGGTCGTAAAAGCTCTTCTATTTGTTGATGAGAATGGAAAAAGGGACACATTTGGTATGTGTGTATTGAAATACGAGCGTTCAAGCAACACTCTGAAAATGAAGTCATCACCATAATGACAAAATAAAGACTAAAGATGATAACATTTAAACAAATAATGATGACTTATTTTTGTGTGTGTGTGTGTGTGTGTGTGTGTGTGTGTGTGTGTGTGTGTGTGTGTGTGTGTGTGATCAGAGAAATCCTATTCTTCTGACCACTTTCTACAGCGCTGCTGCTCCGATGGTATGAGGGAGATCCCCATGCCATACTCATGTCGCCGCCGAGCTCTTTACATCACTGAGGCGTGGAGCTGCGTGAGGGCTTTTCTTGAGTGCTGTTCAAAATACAGGGGTGAAGAGCTGGGCATCATCACGCCACCACAGCCCACCACTCCACCACCCATTTTTCGCAAGACAATGAGACGTCAACATTTTTTACTGGGCAGTCGTGCACCGGGTCGAGGTAGATTGAAGAAGATTATTGCATTCATTATTGATTTTCACATTTTCTCAAAATAAATAATATAAAATATCAATAATCCATTATAAAAATGATCTTCTAAATCATTTCTGTGGTATAGCCCATTTCATTACGCACCTCCAAATTTTGAGAATATCCAGTCTTTTCGTAATGATTTTTTCATTTTCCAGATACTCCAGATTTATTGTTTTCCCAACCAAATATTCGTGAACACTTTGAGATCCGTCCACGTGTTGAAGAAAAAGTCATGGCATCGCCATCCTTAGCAAAAATACAGGAGGAGTATGATGATGAGGATGATGAGGAGGACTATGACCTGGATGACATTTATGTTCGCACCAAGTTTTTAGAATCTTGGCTGTGGACTGATGTCACACTTCCAGAGGCACCAGAGGCAGATGGGTAAGCTTGATTTTAAAGATAATCTAACCTATTCTTATACCTTTGGTGTTCACTGAAATTCACTGTATTTATTTAATTTCATGGTAGTTTTTTTTTTAGAATTTACAAAAAAATAATTTCTTAGATTATTGTATTGTAATTTACTTTAATTTTAAAGTTAGAACCGGCACACAAGCATTTCTGTTCCATGAGAGCTAATCTCTCTTGGATCTCACACCTTGCAGCTGTACAGGCCTAAACAAGACCAAACAGTAAATACCTCCTGACACACACACACACACACACACACACACATATACTGTATAAGACGCATATTTAGAGACAGCAGGGGGATGCACAAAAATTCTTTTAATTGGTGAGTTGTGTTTACTTTTAGGCGTGAGCAGAGAAAGTAAAGGGCAAGAAGTCTCCATTTACTTGGCGGTAGGTGCTGAGGCTGAGGATGAAGACGTTTAGCAGGCAGTTGGCCTCTGCATAGACTTTTTCTCTACATTTTATGCATCACATTACTCACTGGATTGATGCGGTGGCATTTCACGCTGCGATTGACCCGAGGAAGGTGAGGAATTATGGGCGGCCAGCTCTGTGGAGTTAATTTGGGTTGATGGTGAGCCCAGTTTTTCGGAGTTCCTCAAAGGTGGTGCAGTTGGTAACAGTTTCCGCCACTGTCATCTTCTACTCACCGCAACATCCACTTCACGGTTTAATTAAAGTGCTCCACCAGCTCATTTGTTTGTGGGAGGTACACTGACATTCAGATGTGTTTGACGTGCAACAATTGATAGACATCCATCATTAATTTCGACGTGAATGGAGGACCTTGGTCTGTGAGCACCTCCTTTGGCAGTCCCATGAGGCTGAAAAGCAGCACTAGGTCTGTTGGCTTTACGAGGCGGAGCAGCTTCCATGCTGATGCGCTTAAAGGGCAGGCTTGGATAAGCATGGCAGGGGTGGGTTTTCTGGAAGCTGTTTTCTGACATTCGAGCACCTTTGGCTCGGATCTCTTATTTTGTCAGCCTTGTTTCTCACTTAGGGTGGCCTTGATAGGGTGCGTATGTTCCAGGTGCATTAGGGTGGCAACCTTGCCTTGTGGCACTACCAGCAGATCACAGGGTTCATCTCTTCTGTCTGTAAGATATGAGAGTAATCACCCAATCTGCCTTTTTTCAGATTGGCTGTTGCCCCTGTGGAGTCCGTCCTCCCTGACAGCATCACTCAGTGGGGGATTTTGGGTGTTAGTACATCATCTAAGACAGGTAATTTCCTTGGATTGTATTTCTATCTGTAGCTGTCGTTCTCTGTCCTTTGTGCTTTATTTGTCAGACTCTCCTGTGTCCAGTTGTTTGAGTCTTTCTTTTAGAAATAAGGTCCAGATGCATGTATATCAGGGAGTGTAAAACGTAAATTTAGCAGGCTCCCATTTCAGTGTTGAAATACGATTTTGTGCTCCTCCAGGTTTCTGTGTGGCTGAGCCATTCAACATTCGAGCCTGGAAGCCTTTCTTTATCGACCTCCGTCTTCCTCGCACTGCAGCCAGAAACGAGCATGTGCAAGTCAGGGCTGTGCTGCACAACTACATGAACAAGCACATGAAGGTCACTTTCTGATGTTTCCTCATGCTTTAATGCATCTCTTTATTCAGTGTGGATGGTTTTTATTCACAGATGCTATTATCACATGCATTCTTGTAGGTGTTGGTGATTCTTGCAAAAACAGAGGACTTATGCAGTGTGGCATTTACTGAGGATCATAAGCAACAGGTGTTGGTGCGAGCTCGCTCCTCTGTACTCATCCCCTACACCGTGATCCCGCTTCGAGTAGGGGAACTCTCCCTGCAGGTCACTGCTGTGTCAAGTGGCTTCATTGGACAGGATGCAATCCGCAAAAACCTCCGTGTGGTGGTACAGCTTGATTATGGTTTTATTTATTAGCCTAGTCTGCGTTTTGATACATTTTTAATAATGTACTGTATATGATATATAAGCATAGTGTGTGTATGTGACTGCAGGTGGAGGGCATTCAGAAGATGGATGTGAGGAGTTTTGTGTTGAACCCTGCTGAAAAAGGAGACAGAAGTGAGATGTTGTTCTGTTGCCTTGATTTACTTAGAACCGAGCCCCCGAGTGGTGCAGTGGTAAAGTGCTCGCCCCATCATGCAGGAATCGCTGGTTCGATCCCCGTGTGATGCTGTAGCCTCTCGCAGCCGAGGGCCTAAAGAGCCCAAATTGGCCGAGCTCTCTCAGCGGGGTGGGATGGGAGTCACTTAGTGTTCTCACATTAATTACGGATCTACGGCCAGTCAAGGGCGTCTGTGAGCTCACACAAGTGGAAGGAGCAGATAACGCTGTCCTCCAAGTGTGTTACACTGTCCCCAACGGTGTGTGAGCGAACAGTCGAAAAGATTCGGTCAGTGACGTCGTGTGGTTTGGAGGAAACATGTGATAGTCTGCGGCCCTCCCGACTGAGTGGTCGTAGTAGCCTTAATGTAGAGCCCCCTAGTGGCGGTGAGGAATTGGACATGACTAAATTTTTTTTTTAAAAAGAATAGACATGGACTCACTTGGACAAAAATTGACTGAAAAATTCCTGCCAGACACACTGATTTGATTTTTACTCACATGTGTAAGATGAGAAATGCCAGTTAGGTGGACACTTTAAGATTAGGTTTTCATTTATGGAGGGTAAATATTTTGGGAACTACAGCTAAAGAATCAACTAAAATTAAAAACCAGAGCTACATATGGACAGGAAAAAAGAAAGGATTCAGACTTAAGAACATGATGTCCACAAGGAGTGGCTTACTATTACTGCCGAACGTCAGCTGTTGTTCTGATTTCTGTAACTCTTAATTAGCTGCATATGTTAATTTAGTGTAGAGGTGATTTTATTGTGACTGTTTAAACACAGGAAATAAGAAGTATGGAAAGAATTTGTCATGTGCATATAACTGGGTTTATAAGTCATGTGTTTATTGCATGTAGCCTACTGTTTGTTCAATACATTGTTTGAACATTCCATGATTGCGCCTTTATTAATTATTAAGGTTATGCTGCTCATTAAGGGTCTGGTCATGCTTTCGGGAGGGGAGTTGCCTAACTTTAATTTAACAAGCATGGTGACATAGAGGTTGTTTCAGTTTGCTTCCTCAAAGATTTTCTCTACGGAACAGATAAATGTTCCCAGAGAGTCTCAGATGACAACAAAAGAATGAACGAGTGCCACCTACTTGAAGAGTGTGTCAAATCATGCATAATCTAATTCATGATTTCCCAAAAGGCAACACTAAATTTTATGTGAAGTCACTAGTCAGTGTATAAGGAATAAATCGATTAAAATCCAGATTGATAAATAAGGCCTATGTGTGTTCCTCAGATGGAAATCAGCTGATTCAGGTGGATAAAGCTAAGCTGAGATCAGTGGTTCCTAACTCGGTTCCAGAAACCTTTGTCAATGTCAGAGGTAAAAATTTTAACTAGCATACTTATTAATAACTAACCAGCTCGACCTGGTATATTGAATATTTCATTTGTGTATGAGATTAGGTAGTTTGCTGGCCGACAGCATTGACAACTCCATCAATAAGGACTCGCTTGCGGCGCTGATCCGGATGCCCGGAGGCTGTGTGGAGCAGAACCTGGCTAGAATCACACTGCCACTCATCGCTGCTCACTATCTGGACCGCAGCTCCCAGTGGGAGAACGTGGGTTTGCGGCGCAGAGAGGAAGCCATCACCTACATTAAGAAAGGTAAAATAAAGTAAACTCCAGCATAGAGCTTGAGCTAATTCACTATACAGTAAGTGCCGTATGACACCAGCTCCATATAGGCTGCATTGATTGAAAAGAAATATCATACAAATGCTACTAATAGAAAACGTTAGCTGAATGATTCCTCTCTGTGCTTCTGTCTCAGGCTATGAGAACCAACTTCATTATCGTAAAACGGACGACTCGTATCCACCATATCGCAATGAAGGAACCAGCACCTGGTATTTACATGGTTTACATACTGTATTGTGTAGTTGTTAAATTTATCCCTAATCATCTCCTCTGTTTGTGATCACAGGATCACAGCGTTCGTGGTGAAGGTGTTCTCCATGGCTCATCCCTTCATCACGGTGGATGATCAGCATATTTGTGGCCCACTGCTCTACCTGCTCAAACACAAGCAGCTGCCATCTGGGGCGTTTAAGGAGGACAACCCGGTCTACACCACGTCCATGACGGTGAGAGGACGCACTCCATGAAGACTAAGCTGACTAAGGAGTGAGACAAATAGGACAATCATGTGTAGGATGATGGAAGAGACAGAATAGTTTGTTGGCTTATAGGATGGAGAGGTAGTCAGGTGACTATACTTGTCTTGAGACACTATGTGTGTGTGTGTGATGTATGAGTGTAGGGAGGTCTTCAGGGTGCTGAATCTCAGGAAACTCTGGCTGCGTTTGTATTAATTGCGATGGCTGAAGCTCAGAGTGTCGTTACATGCAGCAAGCCACACATAAACACAAAGGTAATGCACATGCACAAAAATTACATTTTTATTATATTAGTTTTGGTAAAAACCAAACACTCTCACCTGTTCACCACTGCTTTGATCATTTTCCTCTACCAGTTCAGGCGTTTAGACACTACTTCTTCTCTTTTCTTTGCAGGTGAGATTCAGAAGAGCTGGAGAGTATCTGAAGGAGCGATACCAACACCTACGCAGGCCGTATTCTGTCGCAGTTGCATGTTACGCTTTGGCTGTGAGCAATCAGGGCTGCTCGAAAAGCGTGTTGCTGAAGGCAGCATCACCAGGTACTCTAAACCATTCCTTCCTCTACTTTGTTGAATTTGAGATGCATAAAAGGAAGTAAAGCTGGGGTAATGCCTTAATCAAAGACTGAAATGCCTAAACTTTATATAAAAGGGAACTATCAGTGTCATGTGGCATGTGGAGGGGCAAGAAGAACAGATTTACAAGCATATCACAGGGGATCACAGTGCTTGGGAGATTGATATCCAAGCTAATTAAGAATAATTATTTATACATGATGATGTTTTTCACGCATTTTAAGATATTAATCTTATTAATTGGCTTGTGATCTCAGACCGAACACACTGGCCAGATGCAGACAATTCCTTCTTCACACTAGAGGCGACTGGTTATGCTCTGCTAGCCCTGATTAAAGATGGCAATTTTGAGGAGGCGGCCGCTCCATTCAAGTGGCTGAATCAGCAGCGACGGGTCGGGGGAGGATACGGATCCACACAGGTATGGGTCATTACCATGTTTTGTGGTAATTATGTCATAATTTTGGTCATTTTAATTAAAAGAGAAGTGAGTTGGATGTTTGTCTAAAACTAATAGGCAATACAATCTGCCCTAATGGTTTTTTCTCAAATAGAAGCAAATTACTTTTTATGATCCAAATTTAACCGAGCGAATCCAACACTATTATTACCCATGTAAGGTCAGCAATTTTCCTCATACAGCAATCAGACTCATTTTAGATATGACCCCATCCAAATTTTTTTTATTTTTTTTTATCCATACTGATAGTAATGTTAGTGCTACAAAATGAACCAAGTCTCAAGTGAGTAACCTGTATAGTACTGGTCCACATCCAGTGCTGTGAAAAAGTATTTGCCAATTTCTTGATTTTTTAAAATGCGCATTTGTCATGCAAGACAAATCTACTGTACAGTGGAACCTCGGATTGCGAGTAACGCGGTTTGCGAGTGTTCCGCAAGATGAGCAAAGATTATAAATTTTGACTTGCAAAACGAACAAGTCTTGGTTTACGAGTACCGAGCCTCATGTGTCACGCATGCGCTTCTTGTTTTGACGCCGAGTGCACATGTGTACTGTTTACTATAACACTGTGACCAGGTGTGTGCACGTAACACATCTTTTATTGTGTGTTTGTATGCATGTGTGTACAGCACACGTGTACTGTTTATTATAACACACGTTTGTGCGCGTGTGTAAAGCAAAAGAACATCTCATTAGAAAGGATAAAGATCCATTTTCTCTCACTGTATCAGCCTGCAGTGCGCGTGCGTCATTTGACACCGTGCACTTACACACACACTCTTTGTTCTACACAGAAACACTGCTGTGTCGCGATTCTTTTCAAAGGTAAAGTGCTGATTAATCCGTTTTATTTTTACCTCACAGCAGTGATTCGGTTAGTCTGTGCTTAGTCGAGTGTCATTAGAAAGATTTCCTTTGTTTCCTGAAAAAGCAATGTTTCAGTTGTGTGTGTGTGTGTGTGTGTGTGTGGTGTGTGTGTGTGTGTGTGTGTGTGTGTGTGTGTGACGCATGCGCACAGCAAGATGATACAGACAGGGAGGTGATGTTTACTGTGTAAGACGAGGAGAGGGGAGGGGCTAATTCCACACCCAAACACACACACAAACAAACACATTCACAGCGTCTGCGCGCACAAACGGAAACGCTTGGGATTCATTGTTACTTTTTTTTAAAGGTAAAGTGCAGGTTATTCTGTTTTATTTTTAGTTTATATTTTATATTAATTATTTTTATGTTTTTTATTTTTTGGGGGCTGTGGAATCAATAATCAGAGTTTATTTCTTATGGGAAAATACGATTTGATTTACGAGTGTTTTGATATACAAGCCTGCTTCCGGAACAAATTACGTTCGTAATCCAAGGTTTCACTGTGTGCTTGAGCGTGAGGTCACAAAGTGATGGCCGTAAATAACAGAATGTATACCTTCGAAAAAAAAAGTTTTAACTTTTGTCTCATCATTCCACAGAATATTTGCACAAACATTTTGGGGCAGGTGTGAGACAAGCCTTTGTGTTCGTTTTGGTCAGATGTAGCTTTTGCTCTAGAACTCTCCCATGGTTGCCATTTTTGCCCAGTCTCTTACTGTTAAATCATGCTCACTGACCTTACCTGAAGCAAGGGAGGCCTGTAGTTCTTTAGATGTTGTTTTAAGTTATTTTATGAGCTCCTCGATGAATGCATTCTTGTCAAAAAGCCTTAGAAATGGCTTGATAAGCTTTTCCAGACTGATATGTGTCAATTACCTTGTTTCTCATTTGTTTTTTTTTTTTATAATTTCTCAGATTATGTAGCTTTAGATTAACAGATCTGGCAATAAGCAGGCCTCGGTGTGGAAAGGAAAATTTAACTCACCTTTCCAAAATTCACTCCTGTTTAATCATAATTCACCATTAGGGCAATTTCACTCACTCACTCACTCATCATCTATACCGCTTAAACCTGTATTCAGGGTCACGGGGGGCCTGGAGCCTATCCCAGGAGACTTCGGGCACATGGCAGGGTACACCCTGGACAGGGTGCCAATCCATCGCAGGGCACAGACACACACACATACACATACACTCACTCATTCACACACTACGGACAATTTGGGAACGCCAATTAGCCTAACCTACATGTCTTTGGACTGTGGGAGGAAACCGGAGTACCCGGAGGAAACCCGCCAAGCACGGGGAGAACATGCAAACTCCATGCACACAGAGACGGGAATCGAGCCTGGCCGGGGATCGAATAGGGCAATTTCTGTTTTACATAATGCCAGGTAGTTTTGGGAAGTTTCTTACCCTTAATAAATGAAATCCTCTTTTAAAAACTTGGGTTATCTTTATGCATTACCAAATTGGTTGATGATCTGAATCGTTTACTGTACGTGTGACAAAAAAATGCCACACTGTTTAGGTAGGGACAAATATTTTTTCATGACACTGTACTACTCCTGATTTTATCCAATGTGGTCAGTCAAAAATAAAGGTATTTTTGAGTGTTTGAATGGATAAGCATGTTGTCTGGATTCCTGTGCATGATGCTGAATCTCCTTAAATATCCTTCTCTCCTAGTCCACCATGGTGGTGCTGCAGGCTCTGTCAGAGTACCTGGTGAAGAAACCCCCTCCCTCTGACATGAGCCTGCGGGTGGACCTCAGTGTTCCTGGTCGATCAGATATACGCTGGGCCTTCACTCCTCAACTGGCACACGTGGCACGTTCATCCCGGGTCAGTCATTTTAGCACTGATGTCAGGTCCCTAAACAACGCAGTAGCCTAAGTTTACAAAAACTGCAGACAACATGCAATGCTGTGACAACCACCTTCCAAAAGTTCCAATATAATCGCTACATATTTCGCTTAATGTTATTCTCTTTGCGTTGCTCTTGAATTATGCTATACATTGTGTTTGAGCTAATCATTAGAGTATTCATAGGCCTTTTAATTGTGATACTGTTATACAGCATGCCTCTCACTCACTTGATGATAATATTACACAGGTCCCACTAGATCAGGACTTTACAGTGCTTGCCTCAGGAAATGGCCAGGGAGTCCTTGAGGTATGAAATGGAAAGATACCTGCATCAAAAAAAAAAACACTCAGGTGCATCACTGAAGGTTTGGAAGTTATCTTTCTGCTTCTGATTCCTCTGCAGGTGGTAACAGTTTATAATGAGCTGCCAAATGAGCATGAGAAGAGCTCCTGCAAAGGCTTCGAGTTGAACGTTTCCATTACGGAAAACAGAGGTATCGCTGTTCCCTATGATCCCTCCCCTCAATTTGGTACATCTTACACCTACAAATGATAAACTAGCACATTGTGGTCAAGCTACCATCTAGATTTAAATGAAGAAGACCTTCAGGATCATAGTTCAGGAATTAATCTCAGAAAAATCACTCAGAAAGACATCACTGGATATTTCCCCAAGGGTTTTTTAAAAAAACTTCATTACAGGTTTTATAGTCAGTATAGATTTCATGGTCAAATAAAGATTTCTATCAAAAGAATTGGCGCTCCCAACCTATTTAACCCCCTAAAACTATTCCTCCAGACTCAGGGCTCATGAACACTGTACGCCTTCAGGGTAAACCCTGAGGACTAGGGTAGATTTAAGGTAAACTGTTTATGCTCACTGCACTCAACGTTCTCCGTATGTCACAGATAAACCTACGGCAGATGTAGAGAAGGTGTACAAACTCGTCATCAATGTGAGGTAAGCTACTGTATGAGTGTGCAAATGTATCATAAGAACACTGCAGTGTCCATGGTAGCATTAACTTTTTTTGTCTCGTCAGAGCTCTGGCAGAGCATCAAGTGCGCATGGCGGTTCTTGACATCAGTCTGCCTACCGGCTTTGAACCAGAAACCTCGGACCTCGAGCTGGTAAGAAACCAGTCTAGGAAGCTGAAGAATACAATGATCATTAATGTATTAATCAGACCGATGTAATCAATTAGAATGTTCTGGGAACAAACATCAACTTAGTACAGTTGTCAGTTGTTTAGCATGATGGAAGAGTATATGTATATTCTTAATTATGTTTTGACACAATGACAGTGCTAAAACTAAGAGAAGATCTCAAATCTCAGATTGCAGATTATTCAGAGACAACTTTTAAGAGATGCATAATGACTTACATGAGACTAACCACTTAATGTTATCTTTAAATAAAAGTTTTCATTCATAGCTTAAACTCCTGCTACGTAAGTAAATGTGATCTGTGTCCTCTTTGATCTACTGTACAGCTGAGCAACTCTGTGGATCGCTACATTAACAGTTTCCAAGTTGTAGATAATCTGAGCGATCGAGGATCTCTCATCATTCATCTGTTCAAGGTAACATGGAGGATTATATGCTGTTCAGACTCATATCCTTTTAGTAAAATTATTTATTAATAACAGTTTTTAATTGGTGTGTTCTGAGTGTTCAGGTATCCAACAAAGAGTCAGACACCATCTCCTTCAGGCTGAACCAAAAATTTAAAGTGGGGCTCCTGCAACCGTCTACAGTCACTGTGTACCAGTATTACAACACAGGTACAGACAACCATGAATAATTATGCAGCTTTATTCATTTTGATGGCTGTTTAATTTAGCTGTATGCTAAAAAAAAATTAATGCAAGTGTGTTTTTAGATGAACGTTGCAGCAGGTTTTATACCCCGCCAGAGGACAAAGAGCAGCTCAGTCAGATCTGCAAAGACAATATTTGTCGCTGCACCCAGGGTGAGCCGTCGCATGCTGATATGTAAAGCTATAATTATACACTCAAACAAAGTTTCACGAACACCTGGGCCCATTATCACAAAGCTTCTTAAGCCTAAAAGTTGCTCCTAGAAAATTCTTAGAATTATGACATTTTCTTTTAGAACTAGACATTTAGAACTAAATCTTAGTAAAGATAAAAAATGATTCACGAAACATCTTAGCCCTAAAACAGCTCCTAAGGTAAAAATTGTTAAGGCTAGAGAGGCGGACGTTTAAGAGGCTTAAGAGTTTCTATAGCAGAGGACAAAATGGTGGAAAGAAGAAATAGTCTCCAAACACTTAACGTGAAGCTAAAAGTTCTTTTGTCCAATTTGTTGTTTTACTTCCTTCCATCCCTCTTGGATTGTTGACTACATAGTTTGTATGGAATGTGAATGTGTATGAATCAAAATGGTCAGATAGTCCCTGATGAGCAAGCCGAGGGCCACACTGGCAAGGAAAAACTCCCTGAGATGGCAGTAGGAAGAAACCTTGAGAGGAATCCGTCCTCATTTGGGTGAAACAGAAAGCAGGAATGGCTTAGGGAAAAGCATAGTGATGCAACCCTGATCAGAGGCCAATAGGAGGTCATTTACTACTTTAACGAGTGCTGACTCTGTGCTGGGATGAGGCCTAAATCTTGACTGATACAGTTCGTGTATTCTATTTCTATACTTCTATTCATACTGTCTTTTCCAGAATCTTAGAGATAAAGGGGAGGTTTGATGTCGGCCTGTAATTGGACAGCTGACAGGGGCCGAGGTCAGACTTCTTAATTATCAGTTTAATAACTGCTAATTTCAAGGATTTTGGAATATACCTACTGCTGAGTGAAGAATTAATTATTTTCAACAGGGGTTCTGTTATTTCTGAGAAAATGTGTCGGTATGGGATCTATATAGTGGCCTTGAAGTGCAAAACAAGTTAACAAAATGAAATCAAAATAACAAAAAAAACCAAATTAACAAAACCGAAAACAAAATAACAAATTCAAAATCAAAATATCAAAACCAAAATCAAAATAGCAAAACCGAAAACAAATTAGTTTTGGGTTTTGTTATTTTGTTTTGGGTTTTGTTATGTTGTTTTTGGATTTGTTATTTTGTTTTGGGTTTTGTTATTGTGGTTTTTAATTTGTTATTTTGTTTTGGGTTTTGTTATTGTGGTTTTTAATTTGTTATTTTGTTTTGGGTTTTGTTATTGTGGTTTTTAATTTGTTCTTTTGTTTTCATTTTGTTAACTTGTTTTGCACTTCTCGGCCACCGTAGATCTAATATACAGGAATTTGCAGAAGAGATGAGTGAAATTAGTTAATTCTCTTCAATGGGAGTAAAGTATTCTAGGTTCCGATCTGACATGGTTAGTTTAACATCTGCATCAATTACATTGTCCGGTTTCAAAGCCTCAATGTTATGGCTAATATTTACAATTTTATTATTTAAAAAGCTCATGAAGTCCTCAGTACTGCACGATGTTGTTGTGGAGATTTCTGCAGTGGTCTTATTTCTGGTTAATTTAGCTACGGTATTAAATCTAGGAATTAAAAATCTAGGATTATTTTTGTTCTTTTCTATATGAGTGGAGAGATACGTCGATCTAGCATCACTGTGAGCTTTTCTATAGTTCAGTTCTCCTTCCATGCTATGTGAAGTACTAACAATTTGGTTTGACGCCATTTACGTTCTAATTTCTGAGCGGTCTGTTTAAAGTGCGCGTGTGATCATTATACCAGGGAGCGAGTTTCTTATCTCTAATAATTTTTCTTTTAACTGGAGCTACGTTATCTGAGGTGTAACGGAATGTCAGTGTTCAGTGTGATCTGAGTTTGTGGTATCTATGTTAATTAAATTACTAAAACAGACTTTCTGAGTCTTTCTAAATCTCGGGGAACAGACACAGCCTCAATATGATGAACCCTGAGTGACGACTCTATGCAGCTAGCAGTGGGTTGGTTTAGCCTGTCTGTCTGCTCCCTGGCCTTGGCTCTGGATTGTCACCGATTAACTAGGCCTCTTCTGAGACTATGTGCTATACTACAAGAAATGAGAGCAGCACCTTCCCGAGTGGGATGGACACCATCCCGCCCTAACAGGCCAGTTTTGCCCTTAAAGGTCTTCCAGTTATCTATAAAGCCCACGTTATTTTCGGAGCACCACCTGGACATCCAGCGGTTCAGCGACCATAACCTGCTGTAAGCTACGTCGCCACGTCTCATTGGGATGGGACCAGAGCAAACTACTTCATCGGACATCGCCTTCGCTATTTTAAACACCTCTGTAAAGTTACTCTTGCTAACCTCTGACTGACGAAGGCGTATATCATTAGCTCCAGCATGTACCACTATCTTGGAGAACCTATGCTGACCTTGAGCCCTAAGATTACCTGCTATGTCCGGTGCTCTGGCTCCCGGGATACGCCTGACCACTGCCGCTGGCGCTCCTAAAGGCCGAGCTAATTTCACGTGCCTCAGTATGGAGTCTCCTATAACCAGAGCTTTTTCAGGGTTCTTAGCGGGTGCATCACTGAGGAGAGCAAACCTGTTGAAAACATGAAGCGCAGAGGTGTGCTCCAGTGGGCTAGCCTTAGTTAGCTTTGGCTGAGTCGGAGTTTAGTTGTTTGGAGCTGAATTCCATTTGTTGTTCTTAGACAAAGAAACTTGCGTGTTTTCCAAAAAGGGCAAAAAAGGCCATTCCCAATAGTGTTAAAACGTAAAAACTAGTTACTATTAATATTATTATTGTATAAATAGAAAAGTTATACTGTATAATTTAAACTCTGATACAAACGCAAAACTTTCGCAGCAACAATACAAAAACAGGAAGCTACCATGCATTACAAGTAATTAAATCAGTATCGTAAATAAATGTAAGAACTTATATATAGTAACTACTGTGAAAATTGGTTGCTTCAAAAGTAGACACATTTTCAACATTTGAAACATTTTAATTAACCTTAAGATATTTAGCCTAGAAACTTCGCATTAAGTAGGCTGCATTCCTGATTATACAATTTCTTCACAAACAAAAATTATGATTCACTGACTCTTCTGTTATCATGTATTGTGTTTTCGCAAAGAGCGTGTTTCAAGACTTTTGCAGGGGTCAGAGGATATTTTTTTTATCAACCAATCACAGTCCTTGAATTGCTGGTCATCCCTAGCAACGGGGTCGACCACACCCCCTCACTAAGATAAAGGTTTTTGTACTTTTCTTACACAGAGTTGCTCTAAAAAGTTTCCTAAATCACTTTTAGTCTAGGACTCCCAGCTAGGACTTAGACCTAAGATAGGAGCTCGCTGAGAGAATTCTAAGAAGCTGTGTGAATACGGGCCCTGGATCATCTAAACTTTTAACATAGATGACAGGATGCTTGTGTATGCTTTAAGAATTCCCAGCACTCATTAACCTCGTTTCCTTAAACTTCGAACAAACTTGGCAAGAAACTTCACTATAGGTGGACTAATTTTTTTTTTTTCTTGTTAACTAACAGCTACATGATTTTGTGATTGTCAGCCACCAAGTTTAAACTTTTTTGGTTAAACCCATTTACAAGATTTACAGCTTAATCTTGTTCACTGCTATTTAGTCGAATTTGCAAACAAAAAAATGGCTGCTAGTTTGTAATCTATTCACAGCAAATCTCATAGACTAGCATGCATGAGTTAATTAACCAAGATTGAAATAATGCTAATGTACCTGTATGACTAGGTGATTAATGTAATGACCTGTAAAACCTACTCTGTAGGCGACTGTTGCTTTTTGAAGGTAGGCACTCATACCGTTTCAGCCAGAAAGAAGGCTGCATGCAGTGGAATCCACCACGGTAAGCGTTACACATTACCTTTATGTTAACTGATTCCCATCAAGCTAGAGGTTTAACTTGGGTGCTGTGTGTACCAGCGTTTAAGGTCAGAGTGTTGAGCATCAGTACGAGCCAGTATGACCGATATCAGATGGAGATCTTGCAGGTCATCAAAGAAGGTGTGTTTCTATCCAACATTGTTTGTAACGTTGTGTAGCATTTGGTCTGTTTCTTTGTACAGTGTTTGTGTGCACGCAGGTTCCGAGGTTGGTCTAAAAGAAAAGGATATTCGAGTGTTTCTTTCTCATGCTGGATGTAGGACGGGGCTTAATCTGATCACAGGGCAGGACTACCTCATCATCGGATCAGCTTCTGACATTTGGCAAACAGGCGGTGACAAAAATGGGTAAGACCGAACGCGGCGTTTTTATACACTGTATTTCTCCAAAAAAATCTTTTAAACTGATTCCTGACCATGTGTGTCAGAAGAATAAAACCTGACTATTCTGTAGTGACTCACTAGCCTTCCTCTTTTCTCCTTTTCAGTTACACGTACATTCTGGGGAAGAACACCTGGGTGGAGCACTGGCCTTCTGGCGCGTGTGACAATTGCGCAGAACTGGACGATTTCAGCAAAGAATTGCAAAACAATGGGTGTCAGACCTGAGAAACCCCACCAACACACACACACAGTAAATGTGAAAATTCTGAAAAGCATGTATGCAGTTTGCAAGTTTGATGTGTGAGGCTTTACATGCGCACATTTGTTTGTCAAGAGATTTATCGGAAAATGCATGTCAATACTATTTAGCGAATTTGGAGTTTATTAAATTGCTCTACTGCTTCTGTGTGACAATATTATTTTTCTTAACAAGTATTATTTAGAGACACTTGTCTTATTCTCAACTTATCACCTTAAATTAATAAAGTACTTAACCTTGCACGGAACCTTGTTATTATTCTTCAGACTTATCAGGCGATGTGTTTGGCAGAGCTCGGCCCACTGGTGCCTCAGGAGGACCCGTTACGTCACTGCAGGACTGCAACAGAGTGCGTGTGGTGGCAAAGACGCTTCTATGGCTCACACACTTACTGTTCTACTTCAATGAACCAGTATTCAGTTCAATTCAATTTTATTTGTATGGCGCTTTTAACAATTGACATTGTCGCATAGCAGCTTTACACAATCAAAAGAAGTAAGTTTTGTATGCAATGTCAATGTGTATGAATCAAAATGATAAGATTGTCCCTGATGAGCGAGCCGAGGGCGACGGTGGCAAGGAAAAACTCCCTGAGATGGTAATAGGAAGAAACCTTGAGAGGAACCGGACTCAACAGGGAACCCATCCTCATCTGGGTGATAACGGATAGCAGGGATTGATCAGCACTCATACTGTGTAAGACTGGAAATTCAGTATAACAGGAGATGAGTTTAAATTAAATGGAGTCCAGTTTGTTCCTGGAGGCTCAGCTAGACTGTAGGAAATTCCAGTCCTGAGCTATCGAACGACTGAAGTCGCAGGTCCCCAGAGAACAGCTGTCTGCATCAGGTCGAGGACAAGACAATCCCCAGCCGCCAGACGCATCCCAGGCAGACCACGCGGGGCATCCATGCGACGAGATGCATCTACTCTGGGTCTGTTTGTCAGTCGCTCAACGCCATCCACGTGAAATTCAAGTTCGGGTGTTTCTAGTGTGTGGTGTTTCTGATCATTGTTCCATGAGGAGAGGTGAAGCACAAACAGCCTATGGCTCAAAAAATGACCACTAAGCAGTGCCCTTCACCTAGTGCAGGCTCCTATCCTGTAAAACAGCATCCTTTCAGGCAACCCCCATGACAGTCAGCCTGAAGCAAAGGCCCACCCCATCAGGCCTCCAATAAAAAAAAAACACATATCTTCTATTACAAATCTGTAGGAAGAAGGGCTCCTGCAGCAAGAAGACGCTGATGTTATCTATCCTTCATTTAAGTGAATTTGCTGACAGTTCAAGAGCTTGTATGGTGCTGAAGTGATGGAATAATATATATTTTTTAAGGTGTGGCCCTTAGATTGTCTCCACCAGCCCTACCTGCTCCATCAATTCCACTTCTTCACATAAGAAACACAATTACATGTAAGCATTGATTGATTATTGATAAATGAATAATCAATCAATCAAACAATCAAATTAGTCACACAAATTAAAATAAGCTAAGGAAGAAATGTTGAAATCCTTTTGATCAAATACGCTGGCGTTTTATCTACATATGCCATAGTAAATTTGAATAAGATCCATTCTTATCCAGTGGTATAATATACCATAAATACTTTACTGCTTACATCGTTACTGGTGAGATGTTGCACACGTGTTGACAGTCTATTGAAACTGGCATCACACAAGATGAGCAAAGTAAATGATTTTTTACAATTTTTTAATCCTCTGAGATCCTGAGAGATTAAATCCTTCTTTTTTCTCTCACATAACATTTTAATTTTGTAACATTCTTAGAGGTTTATATCTTTCATTTATATCCTAAATCCGTTGCATTCAGGCTATTGGCTGCTAAAAAAAGAAACAGCGATAAACAATAATAACTTCTTAAAAAAGTAACGAACACTACAAAAGTTCACAAATTGCTTGTCTTTTGGTTTCGTAAATGCGCACGTTCCACATTTCAGTTTCAGATTTGATTTCTTCTGGTTGCATTTGCGAGCATTTGTTGTTCTTTCAACCTTATAATGTATAAACTTATCTTAAATTGCGGAATCTGACATTTTTTATAGAGATCATTTGTTATTTTAAGTTCATTCTGGTGCTGTTTTATCCAAAACTGTTGCATCATCAAGGTAGGCAAAAGGTTTTTAAAAGAGATATTGTTATTGTTAGTCACGGCCCTTATTCCGAGTATTTTTTTATATGATTTAAAATTTGCAACAAAAAAATGGCCACACTGATTCCAAGCTCTGATTACTTCTAAAATGTCAGTAAAATGTCACAAGTTGGTATATGACATCTAAAGTACAGCATGCATTCAGCTCCTCCGCCAGTTCCTGAGTAACTCTCATCATCCGGCATAGTATTCCAGCTGTTAACATCTGGATATAAAGTTAAAGTGCCGGTCAAAAGTTTGGACATTTTAGAACAAGTCTGGATTTTTTTTTTTAACTGTGAAATTCCCGGTAATTACGTAACAACTCCAAAAGTTGTTATTGTAAGACACAAAGGACTGCTGTTTTGACTGGCTCTTATGAAGGCCGTCCCAGGAAAGCAAGACCAAAACTGACCTCTTCTGCAAGTTCATGTAGATTTAACAAACTCAGACTCACCAATTTACAGGACATCCAATTAAAGCAATTATGACATCTCAAAATCATCTCGTCAAATTATTTGCATATTTTGTACATCTTCCGCATTTTATACAATGTAGAAAGAAATAAAAAAACAAGAAATCCCATGAAATTAAAAGCCCATCAAAAGTAATCGTTCGAGTAAGGTTAATCCAATGTGCTTAGATCAAGCCTCTCTCTCTCTCTCTCTCTCTCTCTCCTGCTCTTGCAAAAGTACTTCACACCTGTGAGGGTGATCTGTGCCAATAGTGTTTTTTTTTTTTTTTTTTTGGACTTTGTGTTTGGTTTTTGGGATTCTACTTTGGATATTTCTTGTGTCTTGCTTTACTGCGTAGTCTTGCAGTTCACAGGTGTGGTCTGTTAGTTTCCTGATTAGTGTCCTTATTTAAACCTCTGCCTAGTCTAAAATCTTCATCTTGCATCTGTTGTTGTTACTGCTGTAGTCTTGATCAGTTTTGGGGTCTTTGCTAATTAAATTCTTCATACGCCTTGCCTGCATCCATCCCGCGGCGCCCCTGATAGTGTCCGAGCGTCACCTCTTCTTCTTCACCTTCGGCCTGGCACCTATCCTATCTCCCTTTCACCGCGTTGGCAAACCTTTACTGATTTCTAAATAAAAGGAAAGAGTTCATGAACACTATAGATCTTCAGAATAAAAGCTGAAGACTACTGTAGAAATGAGGTAAACCGTGTATGCTGGCTTTTCACAACTTTCTCTATAGGTCAGAGAAGAGCCTCCTCCAGAGGTAGAGAAGGTGTACAAAGTCAGCATCAATGTGAGGTAAGCCGTTAATGTGCAAACGCATCATAAGAGCACTTCTTTATTCGGGTTAGTGATGAACCATCAGAGTTCCTTTTTGTTCCATCAGAGCTCTGGCAAAGCATCAGGTGTCCCTGGTGCTTCTTGATATTAGTCTGACTAGAGGCTTAAAAAAAAAAAAAAACTTTTAATTTAAGACACAATTTATAACATTTGTTAAATTAAGGGGCAGGAATACCTCATCCCCCCCCCCACCCCCACCCCACCCCTTTCCCCCCAACATTTAGTAAGCAGGCAAGTATAGTTGTCTTTATAAACAACAAAGATACACACCAGACTGGGCCTAGTGCTGTCACCGGAAACTGCTTTTGTCTTCCTTACAGTAACTCCTTGCAACTCCCGAGACAGAAAACAGACCCCATACCATACTGCATCTGTAAAACATTACAACATCACACAATTCTGGAGACAACTAAGGACGAGATTATGACAAAATATGGTGTGAATTTAAAGAATTAGGATTTAAGTATGAATATGTTGCTTTGATTAATTTATAACTATCATTGCTAATTTACAGAACTGCCAACTCTAATACGAAGGTCGTCCCTTTTCAAACACACTTTCTGGTCTCTTATTTGACGCTGACCATATTGTACCTGTGTGCATTTGTGCAGTCTGTAATCTGGCAGTTCATTCAAATGTCCAGCAGAGGGCACTCTCATTATAATACATCTTATAAAGTCATTGCAGTACTGCTCTGTGCTTGATTGATTTTTATTTTTATTTAAATAATAATAAGCTGAAACTCTGTCCTGTTTAAGTGTCAGATCTGAGAAACACCAACCCCCTCTACGCCCCCTTGACATGTACAACATATCTGTTATTAAGTAGTGGCATGAATGTCCACATTTTACACACAAACCCTGTATCAACATAAAACATTTCCGATACAAAAGACGCACTGATATACAGTATAAAGCTTTACATTAACAGTGATCTGTGTCTGCTATACTGTCCGACTAGAAATCAAAACCACTCTTCCATGTGACGCTGTTCTGCTCTTTAAACAGGTTAAAGATTAGTGAGGGTGCGGTGTTTCCTCACAGACAGCATGTTTACATTGGCCAGGTTGATTTAGAACATAACCCAGACTCGGTGTCTTCTCTGGGGCTATTTGTGATGAATGGACATCTTGGATCGGCTGCCCTATTTATCTAGGGTCAACAGAAGAAATGTCTGATTCAAAACTTTCTCCATCATGCACGGCGGCTAAAATTAAATAAATTTATCCATTTATTTATGGAACTACTAGTTAATATTTACCTTATGAATTGTTTTTCATCTTTAACTATTTGGGGGAAAAAACCTTGACCGGAAAGTGCCGGTCCTGCGACCTTTGTGAAAGCGGTTCTGTGATGCTGAATCAGGGGCGGATCTACTGGGGTGGCACGGGGTGGCAATTGCCACCCTAAGAAAAAGCCTTGCCACCCCATTTGCCACCCCAGCACTTGTGTCCTAGTGTTCTAAATAAAAAAAAATAAAAAGGTTCCTCGACCGATTTACAGCAGCGACTCTGTATTTTGATTCCAATCCAGATAACAGGTTCAAGTCAATCACACATCAGCCTTTTTCATTTTTATAGGACAATGCAAAAATGTGCACCCTAGTGTATACACCGAATAAGAAACCATTCAAGGATTCTTGCTTCAGTGTTGCCACCCCATGAATAATTTTCTAGATCCGCTCCTGTGCTGAATGCATGGCACACAAGGATTTATCAAGAAAACCAGTTCAGAAACCACTTTAAAGCAGAGAGCAAAGTCCACCCTAAATGACGTCTATAAAATTAAAATGAGACGTTTCTGATAAAATAAAAAAAAATTTAAATTTAACTGAGTCTTTTTTTTTTTTTTTTTTTACTTTTGTGACCAACATATTACCCACTATGCTTTTCGAGATCAGCACTGGCAAAACGGATGTACTGTTACTATCAAAAAGCTGATTGTTGTGCTGTTACACCACGTCATGAAGTGTTTCGTTCCGCTTATACTGTAACGATTTGTGAATGATTACAAACAAAAACAATCATCCTAGTTTTTAATCCATTTATGGTTGCAATTAATGTTGGTAATCGGCCATGTGATTCTATTATCTCTCATTTTCACCAGAAATATATATTTTTAAAACTATCATGATGCACCAAAACCTGTGGCTTCAGGTTGTAGTTTCCTGAGGTGGCCAGTAGAGGGAGAGATTTAGTTAAAATCTATTGGACATTCCTAGAAACATCTTCAGTAGGTTTCCCTTACACTCTGGAACATTTGTTATTGGACTTTTAATTTAAAAAAGAATCTAAAAGAATGTGATTTGTGATACAGATATACTAGTACATATTACAGCTCTAGATTGGTGGTAGAGTGAACGCTACTAAAGACACGTGTCTTATTAGGTTTTACAGCTGCTGTAACAAAAGTGATAAAAGAAGCTGACTCGTTTTGTAGATATTCTGCAACCTTTTATTTTGCTATTAAAACAGCCACAGTTCTTTTATCACAGCAGAGATTCAACACCATGCTGGAAATGTTGTTTTCAGATTGCCGGTCCATGGATTCATGCAGTTGGTGCCACATCCTGACCATGTCACCAATGTGTTTTTTAAGTTGTTTTTCCAGTCTCGATTGTTTTTCCAGTCTCAATAGACCTTCAGCTTCATGTTCTTGGGTGACAGAAGATGAACCTGACATGGTCTTCTACTGTTTCTAGTTCATCGTGCATTCTGTGATGCCTTTCTGCTCATCACAGTTGTCCAGAGTAATTATCTGAGTTACTGTAGCCTTTCGGTCAGATCGAGCCAGTATGCTGCCTTTTTCAGGAAACTTTTCTCATTGCCAAGATGTTCCCATCCAAAGAACTGCTGCTTCCTAGATGTTTATTCTTCATGACAACATCCTGAGGAAACGTTACGGAATGTTACTGTACATGTGAAAATCCCAAGAAATCAGAAATTATAGGAAAACTCAAACCAGACCGATCCACAATCAAGCCATAAACAACTTTGCTAACTAAATAATTTAGGCAATATTCCTCAATTTAATTGGATTTTACTGGATTTTAGCGTTTTAAATGTTCCATTTAAACCTTTTTTAGTATAACAGATGACAACAAATTCCTGCTTTCTCTGGCAAATTAACTAAAACATAGAAAGTTCCCTTAATTAGCAAATGTTTGCTGAGAAGAAGAAGAAAAAAAAAAAGCTAATCCAACTAATTAAATTCTACTCTGATATCTTAAAGTTTTAGTTTTAACTGTTAAATTAAATGAAAACTTTGTTCTAATCTAGACTACACTTGTAAATACAATTTAACTAAGTTTGTGTGCGTGTCTGTTTATTATTTGGTTAAATTGCCTTAATTACCTCACAATGAAAGATTGCCGTTTACGAGGTTTTTTTTTTTCGTTTGTTTTGGAATGGAAATAATATTCATATATATGAATGCAGAGAAGCTCATTCAGAGAGAGAGAGAGAGAGAGAGAGAGTGTGTGTGTGTGTGTGTGTGTGTGTGTGTGTGTGTGTGTGTGTGTGTGTGTGTGTGTGTGTGTGTGTGTGTGTGTGTGTGTGTGTGTGTGTGTGTGTGTGTGTGTGTGTGTGTGTGTGTGTGTGTGTATATGTGTGTGT